>JARKHS020015651.1:0-107111 GCA_030143305.2 Amblyomma americanum | reverse complement strand
AAACATCTCTCACAATTATCGCTAGCACCCCGAATTGTTACGCCGCCCATCTCTGGCAGCATCCACCTCGCCGCCTCTTCAGGCAATCAGTGCCAATCGTCCCACGCTGAGCAAACAGCGATGCCACGCTTGTCCGCCTAGATTTGCCTCCGCGCTGCCGAGTGACAGCGCTTTTACCAGCGTCACTCCGCTCTATTCCCGCTCGTGTTGTCCCATGCACTCTGTGTCACGTTGGGCTGCTGGTGCAATCATCGCGTTCCTGGCGTTGAGCGAGGCTGACACGCGTCGCTTTGTTAAACTAAACGGGCGCTGTCCAAGTGGCCTTGATTGCTGGTTGCTTTGCATTGGCTTTGTGGGTTGTTTGGAATGGAAGGCAAAATCCTGTCCTGCTCTAGAGGCCTGCAGGAAGCCGCACGGTCTTGCGACGTGTCCATCACGTGGTAATGCATAGCGATAGCCGAGATGGCATCTCAGGAGTAACTTTGTATTACTTCTTATAGCGCGTGAGCAGTCAGCTTGAAAGAAAAAACAGGATTTTCCAACTTTCGCATGCGCGAAAATCGAAAAACGGGGCCGGAAGGATCTCCCACACACATCAGAGAGGCACTTCCGTAGATTGGTAAACATTCAGCGTTCCGAGCCCAAGAAAAGAGGGGTTTGATTTCTCAGCAATTCTGAGAAAGGCAATCGTGGTTGCGCCCCCTTTGGCGTAGAACAGCAACCCTTTCTTGGAATCGCTCTCCAAGGTTGACTGCATTTTGTCAGACTCGAGTCTTCGCTCGGTTGTGCTGCTTTCTTGTGGCAAATCGGGCGCATGCAGGGATAGTGAGTAATAATATAGCGCCTTTTCCATTCAAATCGTAGTCGTGATTTATCTGGAAAGAATGCTGTTGGGCTTTAGTTTTCACGTACATCGGGTGTTCCGAGAGTGCTTGAGGGCACAGGGCACAAAGAAAACGCAATTCCGCCTGGAACTTGGTCTCCGCTTGAGCGGGCAATTTTATCCTTGTATCGAAGTTCAATCGTTTTCTGGGTAACGTGAGCCCAGAATCCTAAGGAGCTGCCCTAGAATATCGGTAGATTATAACCGTATCCACTAGTGTTCATTTGCTACAGCACCCTCTACAGAAAACGTCCCCGTAAGCACAGGAACATGATTAGAGCCGTCTAACACCGTAGAAAACATAAGTGAGCCGACGCAGGTTTGCAGATTAGGCAAGGTCATCTCGTCTGTGAGCCGAGATGAAGAGATTAGGAAGTCGGTTTAACTGATCGGCGTGATACCGTTATTAACCCAGTACCGGTGTAGGGGCATCAGCATTTGTTATAGAGTAATGAGTGACAGTGGCACTGATTAAGTTCATATGCCGGCTCTGTTACAACACTATATAATATAACACATTGTTTATTCGTTTCCTACTTTCTGTCATACCCAAGAATAAGCTGAAGAAGGTACCAATAACTGTATTGCAGGGAAGCCTCCTACCTTCACATACACGACGCAAACATAATGGTATTGCTGGTAATTGCTGTGTGAGTCGCTCCAAGGACGAGAATCGATTGCGTCACCTTGTTCTTCTCAAGAATAACTCCAGAAAATTACATAAGTACCTTTGCTTTCACCTTTTTTTAAACAAAATTACCCAACGATCTTTCAGTGCGTTTTATAGTGTGGAGGATTATCTTTTCGTAAATAAGTCGATTTTTGCCGCGTTATGCCTGTGGAACTATCACTTTACGCAGCAAAATTATTCGAATAAAATAATTTTCTCTTTATGCCCAAAATAATTACATTTTTAGACTACACTAAAATTGCTAGCTGTGCTGAAGAACTTTATCCGACAATATTAGAGTTACATACACTTTTCCAGCTTCAGTTCCGTAGCAAAGGCTAATATAATTTTAAAAATAGCTAACAGTACTGCCTCTTGATTTTCGAGTCTTCTCCGCATTTTGGCTTTGTTTTCTTTGTCTTTGACCTTTGTTATTTATTTGCATGGAATCGCGGAAAGTTTGGCTGGTTTTGCATGTCCATCAAACCGCACGAAGACTAAGACAACTGTATATTAGACGAGGCAGGCGCTGACAAACAACTGAACATTTATTAAAACTGAATAGAAATGTGCCCGAATAGAAATGTGCCCGCCGCGGTGGCTCAGTGGTTAAGGCGCACGTCTACTGAGCCGGAGAACCCGGGTTCAAACCCGACAATGGCGGCCGCGTTTAGATGAAGGCAAAACGCAAAAAGCGCTCGTGAGCTGTAGGATGTCAGCGCATGTTAGAGATCCCCTGTTGGTCTAAATTATTCCGGAGCCCTCCACTACGGCACTTCTTCCTTCCTATCTTCTCTCAGTCCCTTCTTTATCCCTTCCCTTACGGCGCGCGCGGTTCAGGTGTACACTGAGATACGTGAGACTACGCCATGTGAGACTGCGAGATATAGTTGCTGCGCCATTTCCTTTCCTCAAAATACCAACCAGAACCAAACGACGTTGAAATGATAATATTATTCGGCCACGCTCACAAAAGACCATCCAACAGAGGAATCTCACGCTCCTGTAATGCGATAGATGTTGCACTAACACATGTGGTGCATGAAGGTTCGAGCAAACCTCCAGTTTAAAGTTAGCAATTATCCCTTCTTCTCTACTGTCCCCGCCATGGTGCGTTATGGTGCATACGTATTTCTCTGTGCTTCATTCCCCTTTGTACAGCTGTCAAATATGACGTCAACCCCTATGCAGTGCCCATAAGCCCTAAGGATAATAAAATAAAATAAAATTAAAAATGTGCCTATGTAAACGTGACGGAAAAGAAAAACAGGCCTATCCCACGCAGTTATTGGTTATCTAGAGTACAGCCATAGAATTTTTCAGTACGAGCCCTCTCAAAGAGTCGACCTGGAATTTTTCCAGGAGCTCCACCACGCCACGATATACACAATATTGCATACATATATGCCAAATGTGTTGCGTATACTCTAGTCTACATCTAGAATGAAAAATGTTAATCAGCCAAGCATACCTCTTTCCAGAATAAAAATCTTTTATCGGGCAGAAATTAATTACCTTAGTCTCCACACAAGAGGTCCATGGAATTCTTCAGAAACAAAATGGCGTCTCCCAACTCTACCACGGTGGTCACCTACCTTTAGAAACTTACCGGCACTACCTATACTCCCTGTAGAAATTCCCTATATGCTCCCTGTAGAAACGTTTAGGCGCCTTACCCCCCCACACCTTACAACCTGGTGAGAATTATACCTGGTACCGTTTCCCGAGGTAACGTTCAGCCAATATATAATAATAATAATAATAATAATAATAGCTTTATTTCCATCAAAACGATGGAGGGGCCGTGGGTAAAAGCTGCTGAACAGCTTGACTAGAGCCCACGGTCCCCTCTACAAGGCAGTACAGGAGCATACATGAAACATACAGGAATACAAACATACAGAAACGCAAAATTGATTCGATTTAATGTATCACAAGGAAATCAATATTAGAATTGTTCAAAAACATGACATATCACGTGGCGCAGTTCACGAACTGTAGTGCGACCTAAATCAATTCCACATTTATTCAGATCATTAAGAAGTTTAGGCAAAATGTACGATAGTGTACCCATAGAATAGTTAGCACGGGGAGTGACCACCTTCCAGTATTCAGACTGACGTATAGTGTAGGATGTAGGCTTTATTTCTAGCTTGGCTAGGTTGCGAAAGAAATTTCGATTTTCTTTTAATTCGTACTTAAAGGCAACAATTAGTCTATAGCTAAACAATTTCCAGACAGGCATTATATCTGCTTTAATGAACAGAGCATGTGTATGAGAATTGTAGGGGACATCAAAAATAAGCCTAATTATCTTTTTTTGTAGGACGTACACCTTTGTTAAGTTTGTTACTGTGGTAGATCCCCATACCAAAAAGCAGTAAGAGAGGTGAGAGTAAAAAAGAGAATTATATATCAGCTTTTTTACGCTGAAAGGTAATATAGACCTACATCTGGATAAAATACCAACGACACTTGACAATTTAGTGCAAACAGAATCTACATGAATATCCCACAGCATATTTTGCGAAAACGTGACCCCAAGAATTTTAATACTACTTACTATTTCTATTTTTCTGGTGCCATAGATAAGATCTACGTTCATATTTACCTGCTTTGATTTCGGTCTAAATAGCACAGCCTTAGTTTTGTTGGTGTTAACTTCTAACTGATTTGCTACAGACCATTCCAGAAGTTTTACAAGGGCGGAGTTTGCTATATAGCTGATTTGCTCACAGTCTGTAGCGGAAAAAAATATGCTGGCATCGTCGGCGTACAATATATATTTGGCTTCAGCGCATGTATTTACCAGATCATTTATGTAGATATTAAAAAGAAAAGGTCCAAGAATGCTGCCTTGAGGCACTCCTCTTGCAATCGGTTTTTGGTCGGAACAGTGCTCACCTATTTGAACATACTGCCGCCGATAGCCAAGGTAAGATTTTATAAGATTCCAGCAATGGCCACGCACTCCATACAATTCAAGTTTTTTGAGTAAAATGGAATGAACAATGCAGTCAAATGCTTTCGTGAAATCAATGTACAGGCCCAGTACAACCATCTTACTTGAAAACTGTGATAAAATAAACTCTTTTTGTTCTATCAAGGCTAGTTCCGTGGACCTATGCTTTCTAAATCCAAATTGAGCTGGGGTTAAAAGGTCATATTTCTGAAAAAAAAATTGAAAGGCGCTCATGAATAATCTTTTCTAAACCCTTTGAAAATATTGGCAACACTGAGATAGGGCGATAATTCTTGATGTCATTTCGATCGCCTTTCTTGAACAATACCGTAACCTTAGCCACCTGCATTCTTTGTGGGAAAACGGCACTTGAAAAACAAAGATTAAATATATGGGTAATAGTCGGTGCGATAAGATCCATAATATGTTTAAGCGGTCGAATTTGCATACCTTCAACGTCACAACTAGAGCTGTTTTGAAGAGACATAAAAACAGACCGAACTTGTTCTTCGCTAACGGCCTCAAGAAAGAAAGTAGATTGGTAACTAGGGGGCATGAATCTTGAAAATTCAGACACTGGAAAATAATCACCACACAGCACAAAATAGTTATTAAATAAGTTTGCCAGGGCGCAACCGGATATCTCGACTTCACCGATTTTAAGTTTATCTGTTTTTGGGGACGAGTTACTGCGATTTAAAACAGTGTTCAACTTTTTCCACAAAACATCAGGCTTACGAGAGCAGGCGTCAAGTTCCGCATGAAAATAGTTTTGTCTGCTTAACTTTATTTCTTTATTTAGCTGATTTCGGTATATCTTAAAAGAAAGAGCGCAGACATTATGTTCTGGAAATATTTTCTCACAGGAGTCCTCAATTTTGCATCCCGCACTCGCTACACGTTACGGTAACTCCTCGGACTGCTGTGCTGAGCTTACGAAGCAGCAGCGCGTAAGGCCGAAATCTCGCGACTTGCGCCTCGGCACGTTGCTGACCGCTTTCGCAAAGGCATTCAAGGACACGACGGCTACCCGCCAAGGCATGTGCTAAAGAAAACCACACGCTGTGCAGCCTGCGGGAAAAAGAATAGACGGCCGATTTTCGGGGCTGCCCAGAGAAAATGGCCGGCAAGGGCCTGGTTCGTGTAAATACGGCGAGGCATAGCGCGACTGAACGCTCGCCGAGCTATCCGTCGTGGCCGGCCGCGGTGTTATTTGCGGAACTCGGCGGGCACCGGGGAACAAGCTCGAGCCAGTGCTGTTTGTTTAGCATGCCGCACCGGACAAGAAGAGAGCGAACTATTCGCCGCCATTTTAAGCGACCGGAGGGAAAAGGGCGCCCCGAGAGACACACCGAAGGCTGCCATTTATTTTCCTGTCGGCTGTGGAGGCTTCCCTTCTCGGCATCTGCTGCCTCCAGAGATTTGGCGTGCCGTCTTGTGTTTCGACCGTACGAAAGCAAGGTTAACGCTGTACTCAGTGTAGATAGGGCATTCCATGGAGATGCTAGGGCATAGTGTTTCTTGGTAAGGTTTCTAGGTTTCATTCTGACAGTACCTCTGTGTGCTGTCAAAAGAAATGAAGCGCCCTCTTGTGGGTTGATTGCTGACAGCAGAAGAATTTTACAGAGGATCTGAAGCATAAAAGAACACGGACAGATTTTGTTTCATGTACAGAGTGCACAGCCTTCGTCAAAAAAAAAAAATATCCAGCCTACAGGGATTGCCTTTTAGCCGCGTGCTAAGGCATGCCTTATAATTTCCAAGTCTCTGGAAGGGGATGGAGAATCCTACCCTCGCCCCTCCGGAGAATGTAGATCTTAGGGGCGCAATATGTGCCCGACAAAGCCCCTCAAAAAACAAACCCCAGGACCTGGAAACTTTGAATGAGGTCTGTACACGCCCCGCTAGTATTACTTCAAAAGTGTAGTGGCGGCTTTTAAGGAATCATTTCGATCTACATTCGGTGTTTCTTACCCTTCAGTTTTCTTTTTTTCATTTTGTGCCAGCTATAGCGTTTCATCTTCTTCTCAACTCACTTCCTCTTCTTCTGCGTCAGGTAGGCATCGGAACTTCATGAATAACCGCAGCTGATGATCTGCAATGGCGGTTCCCAAAAGCCTTTTCCGGCGATTTTTTTTAAACATATATTGGGGCGTTCTCCTCTCTGGGCTTACAATTCATGTCATTTAAGCAAGCGCGCAACGTTTTCTTCTGGGTTCTATTAGTTTTAACATTTCCTCTTTCCTGCTCTGAGGTCATGCTACATTCCCTACATAACAAGCACTATCCGCCTGTTGGTAATAGCTTCGTTGTCACTGAACAAGACAGTATCGGGCTTGACTTTTTTCCACACATTTACCAGCGCCGTAATTACTAACAGTTTCTAGCTTAGGCAATCGGCGAGTTTACGAAGCTTTGTACGTAGTACTCTTCATCTCGCATTTAAGCGAGACACAGACCTCTTTTCCTGTGCACGGCAAGCCTCTGTTTGGACTGATGTTGCTAGGCGCTACGTTAAGGCGGTTTCACTGAGCACAATAATAGGATAGTTATTGCAGCAAGTGCAGCGACACCTGGGAAGATTTATACTGCCGTCAAGAAAAAAATGGTCCACAAACCCACGCACTGGCCATTGGGTAACTCTCAGGTCATCTAGCCTACGGCTGGGGCAGTTTGCAAGCCGTACAATAGGACATGTTACCGCAGAAGCTGTACAAGCTTTACCACACCAAAAAAAAAGGGCGGAGTCTCGCTGGCGGAGGAAGCCGGAACATAGGACTGCTGAGCCCACTTGCACGGCTTGGTGCTTGGCGTCGTCGGGCATATCGGGGCTCGGTAGCGCACCGCCGCCGAGTTCCAAGAGGACACGACTGTGTCAAACTGAACCTCCACCAGATATAACAGGGGGCTTAGGTCGGCGCTAAGGTCAGTGGCGAAAACACAGGCCGTGCTCGGTCAGGCTAAGTATAGGTTCTCGCTCTAAGCGATGGCAGCTCGGCTAGGCTAATGGAATGCTCATCATCTTCTCCACAAAATGCTGATTGTGCATTCGTGGCAATGCTGATGACGAAAGCTAGCAGCTTTTCCGTCGTGGTTTTGCGTGTAATTATTTTCCGGGTATCGTTTTCCGCATTTATTAATTGCCTAGCCCAACTGGCTCGGCTACTATAAATTCACCGCTACCGCAGGCACTTAAATTTGAGGGTCCTGGTGGCCGTAATCGGGATTTCCCTTACGGCACAGCCAGTGCAGCACAACGCTATGAGCGCTTAGGCTCCACGTCAGGAATATTTGAGCGCTACCATTCGTCCCGAGCTGCTTTATCCATATGCACTAGATTCTCTGAAAGCCAAAGCAGACACTGTAAAGCTACTGTCGCTACTCATTATGAGGATAGGCCCGCGTGGCACCAGTTAGACGTTGTAATCACCTTAACTGGCCGCGTACGAGTCGACAACCTGCATGCAGCACATTGCGGACGACGTACTACCACGATGGAAAGAAACGCGAACAACGCGGGGCCTACGCAATCCATTGTTCGAATTTCATTTCATCGCACTTTTGCTTGGGTAGTAAGAAGATGTCATAGTCGTCATAGATTCACGGACGGGTGTAGTTTATTTTTGCTACCACCGAAGTAAACGCATGATGAAAAGAAATGCGAACAGCGGAGCGCCTAGACTCATCTCGGTTCGCGTTTCTTTCCATCGCCCCTGCACGCACCTTTGTGAGCAGCCTTTCTGAAAAGTCATCTGCTCATGGCTTGCATTTGTGATCTTAGCAGATCTTTTTCGACACACCTAAAGGCCAAACGGCCTTAAAAGATGAGGACAAAAGTCCTCCTGCTCAGGGTTCTGAGAGATTTAGGACTTCCAGTTTGTCTTAAGCACCCAACTACAAGGTGAAAACGCAACCATGTTACTAGAAGATTTTTCAGCAAAGATAGTTCATCGTTCATGGGGGCTAACGTCCCAAGGTGACTAAGACTATGGGGACGCCGTAGTGATGAAGGGCTCCGGAAATTTCGACGACCACCTGGCGTTCTTTAACAGTCGCTGACATCGCACAGTACACTGTCCTCTAGAATTTTGCCTCCATCGAAATTCGACCGACGCGGCCGGGATCGAACCCGCCTCTTTCGGATCAGCATCCGAGCGCCATAACCACTAAACCACCGCGAGGGCTCTTTTCAGCAAAGATGCAAGCACATGTGTTAGAAAACTCACCTTGCTATTTCGTTAGTGTGAGCTAGTTGCTTTACTTCTGTTTGTTGTAATGCTCTTTGCTTTCTTTCACGGCTGTAAAAAGGGGGCTATCGGATCATCAGCCGAGCGCCATAACCTAGAAGAAGAATAATAAGAAGGAGAAGAAGAAGTGGGATCCCTGTTCGGTCGCTGTTCTGGTGCGCTCCATCAAGTTTTTGTTTGCATTTTGTGCCTGACCGCCGTTTCGTGAGTTCAGTGGTCCTCGTGTGGCCAGCAAGAGTTTCAGCGTGATTCCGGTACGGAGTGCGCTGTTTTTTGATTTCACGCTTGGGGACCAACCCCTAACCCCCCAGCCTCCCCAGCCTCATGTTTCGAGAGCTATCCTGGGCATAATGAATGCCATTCCTGGGTGCAGTCAAGTGCCGGCTGGCCATCATGTGGTGAATAACATCCTCAAGCCACCATTACTGATGATTGACGGAGCGGGAACTATGACAACGCATCCTCCAGCAGAGGATGAAGAAAAAGAAGTGGAGAACAAAAAACCTCGCCTCCAGGAAACTGCCAATTATAGTGAGAACACATTAGAGGATGTGCAGAGCGAGCCGGGGGATATAGAGTGTGATGAAGCCTCGTTTACGCTGGTCTCTTAAAAGAAAAAGCGACCGCAAGGGATTCCTGTAATGTTCAGTCCTACTCAAGAGGGCCGAAGCTTTTGGAAAGTGAACCCAAACAGAATTTTGTCAGAAATTGTTTCTGCTGCAGAGGAGAAGGCTGCGTCTTTCAGGTTAATTAGAGATGGCAGCTTCTCTGTATGTGTTTATCCCTTAGCATCAGCTAAGCGTATGTTGTTGCTATCCGAAGTGGTTGGATTAGGTGTCAATCCTTCCATTCCGGAGTCCTACACAAGAAACGTTGATAAAATCCACCACGTTCCTCTCCACTACAGCGATGAGCAATTTTCAGAATTTCTGAGGGATGCCGGAGTGATCTCAGCACGCCGACAGACTATGTATCGGCGTCAAGAGGATGGAACGGTGGAATACCGTGCCCTATACTCAGTGATTTTCACATTCAGGGAAGATCGACTAATGCCAGAGAGTGTGTTTTTGGGCTTCACTAGTCATCCTGTGCAAGAGTACCTTAAACCAGCACTCCGGTGCTTCAACTGTCAGCGATTCGACCACATGGCAAGAAACTTGCGCGCTTCGCGCCAATGCAAAATTTGTCCGGAGATTCATGAACACACCCAGGGCAAATCGCTTCTGCAACCGAAGTGCGCTAATTGTGGTGGTAATCATGCCGCTTCTTTCTCGGGTTGTCCCTAAAACATAGCTGCTTTAAACCTCTGGCGTCACGAAATACTGCATGGCAGGTCGCCTCGCAAAAACACACCTCCTCCAAATCTGGACGTAGTGAATCCCGTGCGCCAGAATCCAGTGCAACATGACAAACACCAAGCTTCGAAATCTGCATTGCATGCGTCCGTGCTGAAGAAGTCTGCTCAATAAAATTCGAGCCATCAAGTAAAGAATACTACCTCCAGTTCTTCAGCTGTGCTGACCGCTTCCCCATTGAAGAGGACTATTCGGAAGCGCTCTGACAGTCAAGTGCAAGGTCCTATTCCGGGTCCTTCAACTGCCTCATTTCATCATTCTTCTGCTCGGCCAGCTAAGTGATACCTCAACCAGCCTCAGTTGCCGGAGTCAATTCTTCAGTCTCAGTGGTGCCGCTCATTCTACCTATGCTGGCTACTGCAGCTGGAGTTTCTGACAGCCATTCCGCAAGCAAACATCCTCCCGAAGGTGAAGGCTTTGCTGTCGGTGGAGCCTCTACTGCCTCAGCTTCCTAATTCCTCTACTGGTCAAACTTTTTATGAATAACCGCTATCAAAATATAGCCGTTTTTCAGAAAAAGTGCAGACTTTCGCAGACTTCTTGAGCAAAACAATTTTCCTGTGTTGTGCATACAGGAAGCCAGTGTGGGTGACGATTTCCGTTTCTCGAAGTACGTGTCATTCAAATCATCACGTCCATCTGGTTTGAGTAGAGTGAAGTGTGTGGAGGAAAGACCTACCCTCCTACCTGATCCAATCCAGTGACTCTGACGTTTCGAAGTTCGTGGCTTGCGAACGTGTCCTTTGTTAAGGTCTGCGTTACTGTAATAATATTTACTTGCAAGCATCTTGTCGCGTCTCTATTCATGCTCTATTGAATACCTTTTAACTAGCGGGCTCTCGTTTACTGATTTGCGGTGATTTTAACGCTCATAATACGGCTTGGGGTAGTGACCACTGTGACACCCGTGGAAGGGTCGTTGAGTGCGCCACCGAGAAATGTATCTTGTGTATTCTGAACGATGGTTCCCTGACCTTTCCTCGCGGTTTTCGTTATTCGAGCTGTTCAGATCTGACTCTATGCACTCAATATCTGGTGTCTGACGTGGGGTGGGCCACAGACATTGAGACACGCGGAAGTGATCACTATCTCGATACTGGTAAATCATCCTAGCTTACAACGTCAGGGTGCCCAACGTAAATCCAAACTTACCAATTGGGAAGCTTTTCGTCACACCATAACTCAAAAAGTTTCCACTGACATTAGTATTAACGACTTCACTTCGCTGGTGCAAGATAGTCCTGAGTCGTTGTACCAAGGAAGTCCCCATACCTGACGGGTTCACAAGTATTGATGGAGAGTATGAGCGACTGAGGGCACTACGAAGAAAAGCGGAAAGGGCTTACCGTCGATCCGGGTCTTTAGAATCGTATCGTGAGGCTCAAAGGATTCATTCGTCAATGGGTAAACGTCTGCAGTAATTAGGAAGCAAAAAATGGCGTGACTTCTGCGGTACATTGAGCCCTCACACTCCGGTACCTAGGATATGGATGATGGTCCGTTCCTTAATTAGGCCTGTTTCTCAGAATAACCCTTTCAGAGCTCTTGCATTGGCACGGGAAACTGTATAAACAGACCTGGCTGATGAGTTTTATCGACTTATTTCTCGTCCTGGCGTTTCGTTGGACTGCTAAAAATTCAAAAACTCAGCTACATATGCGCAGCAAAAAGTTAGTGCTTGCTTCAAAGCGCAACATGCCTATTTCAATTTCAATTTCAATTTATTTATTTCCCAGAAGGTTCTGGTCGGCTGACTGGGCTAAAAGCTGTGCGTGAACAGCTTGACGAGGCCCCATTGTGTATTCACAATCGGTGAACATAAAAGTGCTCTTGCGTTGTGCCGTCCAAAGACTGCTGCTGCCACCTGATGCCATTTCTTATGGAATGCTTCAAAATCTTGGGCCCAAGGGGACTGCAGTACTTTTGGGGATATTTAACAATGTGTGGGTCAATGAATTTGTTCCCCAGTCAGGGAATATTGCGCGTGCCATTCCCGTTTTAAAGCCCTATAAATCCCCTTTGCTTCTCGACTCTTTTCGCACAGTGAGCCTGACGAGCTGCTTATGCAAAGTGATGGAGAAGTTGATAGACGCCCGGATTCAGAGGTGGTGTGATGAATGAGGAGTGTTTTCTGAGTTCATGGCTGGATTTAGTAGACGTAGATGCGCTACGGATGCAATTAAGGACCTAGTAGCATGTGTAGAGCATGAGCGTAGCAAGGGCATTATCCCCGTCACAGTATTTTTGGATATCAAGCGTGCATTCAACACTGTACGCCATACCAATGTCCTCTCAAGTTTGCTATACCTCGGTGTGAGTGGGAGACCGCTACGTTGGATTTCCCACTTCTTAGTTGGCAGGAAAATATTCATGCATTCAAATGAAGGAAAAAGCGCGGAGCATAGCCTAATTCAGGAGGTGGCACAGGGCAGTGTGCTAAGCCCTCTTCTTTTTAACTGTGTGACGGCGGATTTGCCGCGAAAGTTCTCTTCTGGCTTACACTGTTCCTTATACGCCGATGATGTCTGCATTTGTATTTCTGGCAAAACTGCTGGCCTCGTCCAGTCTACCTTGCAAGAAGGCCTTAATACCATTGACTGCTTTTTAAAAGAGAGAGGGATAATGCTCTCCCATAAAAAGACAGCCGTTCTGCATTTCACTCGAAAGAATCTGACGGATTTCTCTCTCTGCCTCAATGATCAATCTTTAGCGTCTGTTAAGCAGCACCGTTTTCTGTGTGTAGTTCATGACAGACAGTTCTCTTGGGCTCATTATATAAAATCTACCGGCGACCAGGTGAACTCTGTTGTGACGTGCTACGCAGGCTTGCAGGTACGTCTTGGGGCTCTTCTTCGTCATCTCTGCTCACAGTTCACAATGCACTTATTTATCAAAAATTGCGTAATCATCATCGATTCTTCACGCTCTGTCGCAAACGTCCGAGGAGCACCTGCAAAGACTGTTATCTAGGGGTCTCCATGTGTGTTTGGGAGTTCCTCAAGCAGCTTCCAGCGCTCTGGTAATTGCTGAGGCACGGCAGCCTCCGTTTGAAGTGTTACGAGCAACAGAGACCTGCAGGCACATTTTCCGCCTGATAACCTAGCATGAAAGGCACCCATTAGCTTCCGCGCTTCATAAACGGGATGGAAGTCATATACATCAAGTGTTTCAACACCACCGCCAGCTTCTTCCAAGTAATGAATTTTGGAAAGGAGACGCATAAAATCCCCCATGTCTTTTATAGTCCGTTTCATACATCAGGTGCAACACTGTCAAAGCTAGCGTCCTTACTTGCGCTGCCTGCATCCGCGACCAAAAAGTAGTGATTTCCTTGTGGTGAGCGAAACGTAGTAAATGCTTTGCCTGCAGGCTTACTATATGACACATTTGTCATGAACATGATTAAGTGCACTCTTATTGCTGACCACACGCTGTCGTTTTCTCAAGCCTTAGACCACTCGTCCACAGAGCAAGCGTGGAGTAACACGCCTCCCTTATTTTCCCATGCGGACTACTTCCGTACCTTTCACAGCGTTGCACCTGATGTATGAAACGGAGTATAGTTACGCCTACAATACAGTTGTCCGTCGAAGGGTTACTTAGGAAACGTGACATGATGACATTCGCTGCTCCGCAGTTAGCACTTCACTAGATACACATGCGGTATCCCGGTTACGGTCATGTGTATACTTACGGTTCCAGTGTTCAAAATTCATCAGCGTCCGCATTTGTGATTGCGCACCTAAAAGAGCGACGGGCATGTAAACTGGCTCACGCGACAGAATCAACGACTGCTGAGATTTACGCTATTTAATTGGCTCTCCAGTTCATCTCCTCGGTGCGAGACCCGCGAATGTGGTTTGAGATGTGGTTTGAGCCAAACCATACAGGTTCTGATTTGCATTTCATCGATCCGTTGCTGCGGTTTAATATTCCATTGTCTATCAGCAGAAATATAGAAACGCTCCGTCACCGCTCGCGTTTAGGAACGGCTTACACGAAGCATTTTGTCCATAGAATTGGCCGCGCAGACAGCCCACGGTGTGTGTGGTCAAGAAAACGAGGATGTGGCTCACCTATTATTGGATTGCCGAGTGCGCAACAACCTCAGGTCGCGATTGAAGAGAGACTTGAGCGCTCTTGACAAAAGACCCTAAGCTAAAAAGCTCTTAGGCCGTGACCGACATGTGAACTACAAAATCGAATACTTGTGGCACTGATAGGATTCCTTAAGGACCGCGGTATCCTTGGGAAGTACTAGCTTTGTAGAATTGGAGTCAATGCTAGACCTCTTACCTCTCTCTGTGCGAGTTTCAAGATCTTTGATATTTGCTTTTGCTGTGTTTTCAGCCAACTTTTTTTCTGTTCTTGGTGAGTGCTTTAATAGCGTTGTTATTTACTTTTGCTGTCTGTACTGCAAATCAGCCTGTTTCTTGTTCTTCTGTCCTTGTTTATTCATATCTCTTATGTATATTCTATTGTGTATTGTTCTCGTAACATTCAAGGTGTTTTTGCTCTCTCATTATTGTTGCATTTACTGACGCTTATACTTTGTTTTATACGTTGTGTACTGTTTTTGTTTGTTTTATGCTATGTTGAAGTGTACATCGTCGGACGAAGTGGTTGCTACAAATTGGTGAAAAGGAGTAGTCGGAGCCGCTATGCAGCCCCAACCTCTCCTTTACCGTTCATGAAAATAAAGAAGGGGGACTATCGCCGCAATAAACGACATCGTAGACTTTTGTGCTCACTGCTTGAGCCAGAGCAGGCCTCGTTTACCCGCATCAGCACAAAGTTATTAAAGCAAAAGCTTTACTGGCCGCGAACTTGCTATTTCGCCGTGGCCGCACTCCGAGGAGGCACACGACGTCACAACGCGCGCCTCACATATCCCGGTGGACACCCAAACCGCGCTTTCTTCTTTCCCTCCCTCCTTTATCCCTTCTTTTGCGGCGCGGTTCGGGTGTCCACCGAGATATGTGAGACGGTTACTGTGCTTTGCGCGCTCGCCACGCCATCTGGCATGACGTCACACCGCGCGGCTCGCCGCCGCCGCCGTTTGGTATGACGTCACACCGCGTTTCTCGTCGTTGCGCTCGCCTCCGCTCGCTTCGCCAGCTGCGTCGCATGCCTGATAACATGTCGGAGGATTGAAAAGGAGAGCTCGCGTGCGCCGCAACCACAGTTGTGTCGTCCTTAATGCGACAACAACATAGCTAGACAACCAGACTAACCTGGACTTGCAATCAAGATTAACCAAGGCTAACCATGCTATGCCTTAGCTTTCGCTACGTATATCCTGGCATAGCTTGGCTAAGCCACTGCCAATTTTTACAAAAAAAATTTCCAACTAGGATGCAGAAAACGAAGAGCTGCTGCTCTAAACGCCCCTCACCTCGCTGAAGCCAGAGCAAGAATCGCGTCAAACGCGGCGCCAGAAAGTGACACGGCATAGTGTAATGAAGGGGCCAGGCGTAATGTTTCCTCTGTCTAATAGCCTTCTTTGACTTGCGCATAAGCCCGCTGTAGTTTAGCCTGCCTCCAGGCCAATGCAGAGCGGAGGGAGCAGGATATCTTTCTTCTTGGCTCTCGCTTTTTCGTCCACTTGCGCGCCCTGCGATCTATTTCGCCTGCGCGCGCTTCCTGTTCTGGTGCGAACACTTAACGGAAATGGCTGTTTGCGAAGCACCACCAAAACAAAAAAGTTTGGGTGCCTGGTTTGAGCGCTGGTTTCCTTCTTATTTCGTTTCCGTTGTGAGGCGCCAAGTCTTTTGAGACGGCCGTGGTGCAAATGAGATTCATTTGCAAGTCATGGGATTAATTAGGAGGAAAAAGCGATGTCGACAACTTTCACTCCGAGTTGGCTTCTTTGTCCTTGCGGAGGACTCAAAGTGCAAGCAGCACGTCTTGGACGGAGCGAAGTGAGCCGGGTAGCTGAGGTAAAAAAAAATTGCGGAGGGGGAGGGGGCGGAGGGGGGGGGGTTAAATTGCTGACTACAAATATTGTGGTAACGCAGGTTTTGCATGTGAACACCAACGCCACGTACCTGAAAGCGCGACTGAAATCGCGTTTTCTTTCTTTTCTCTATTTGCGCACAGGTGGATGAAGACGACAACGTGCGATGCGCAGCTCGAGAGTGTGTTCAAGTTTAACACGAGGCGTAATCGACTGCGGCGATAGCGTAGTGCTCTGGTGCTGTGGCCAGCGAAGCTGGTTTTTCGCGCAACCGCGGGTTCGAATCCCAGTCGCGGCAATATTTATTTTCATTTCTCCAGGTTGGCCAAGGTCACCCTCATTCAAAGTCTAGTTTATTTAGCGCCTTTTCTCGCGTCACGTGACTAACTTAAAAGGCTTCACCACACACTGGCATTGTCGAGGTTAGGAGGCCAATAGTGCTATCGCACTGAAAAGACGTTCATAGCGATGCACTTGCCGCTCAGGGCGATTACATCGTATCGATCATATACAGGCGCTGAAATAGTCTTAAGACCTATTTGCAAGCCGAATGGGGATCTATAGTAGTGTTGCCCTTAACTCCAGCTTTATGATGTTACGGCATCCGCTATTCATCCTCCGGCTGATGTAAGTTAAGAAGACACCTGTCAGGCGATAAACTAATGTGTTCTGTTACACCGTACTCCTAGATAGCAGTCACGGCTGTTTGTGTTAAAACATGACACACTGGACTATCTAACCTAATCTAATTGGTTTTTGGTGGAAAGGAAATGGCGCAGTATCTGTCTCATATATCGTTGGACACCTGAACCGCGCCGTAAGGGAAGGGGTAAAGGAGGGAGTGAAAGAAGAGAGGAAGAAAGAGGTCCGTAGTGGAGGGCTCCGGAATAATTTCGACCACCTGGGGATCTTTAACGTGCACTGACATCGCACTAGCACACGGGCGCCTTAGCGTTTTTCCTTCCATAAAAACGCAGCCGCCGCGGTCGGCTACGCATTGTTACGTATTCGAGGGCTAGGCGCCGAGGGCGGCAGGACGACCGGCCCAAGGAACAGACGACCCACGCAGCGCCAGGAAGACGACGACCGTTATTCGTTCGGCGACGCGCTTTTTGAGCGCTAAGCAGCCAATCAGGGAGTGGCAAAGGAAATGGATATATCGTGGCAAGCGGGCAATCTTATCTGTAGATTACAACGGAGAGTGCGACCAGCACCGCGAATGTTACAGCATACAACTTCGATTTTTACAACTAGGCGCTCAACTTTGAGTGCGGTGTGCTTCCATACGCGTGCGCTTGAGGTTCTCGTACGACAGGGCATGGGGAAACAGCATTAAATACATGTTTAGTGGCACATCGAAGAAAACCTATGTGTCCTCATGAATCATAATCATCTGTCTGACTGCGCCCACTACAGGGCAAAGGCATCTCCCATAACTCTGCAATTAAAGCTCTCCCGTGTTAGCTGCGGCCACGCGATTTTTAATCCGTTTATAACAGCCTCGCATTTGTGAGACCAAAGCAGTGGGTTAACTTGCCGGATGCTTGATATTTATTGCGTAGGCTTTTGCGCGTAAAATTACAAAGCTTTAAAAGCATGTTTAGGAAGAATTTCGAAACCAATTGCCCGAATTATCGGACTATATATTGTAGACATTTTCTGTTAGCTGTAGTCAGGTTTTCATTACTGCTTTAATACAGCTAAAGACATCATCATGCAAAAGCTACCATTCGCCCCCGTAAGTCGTACAGGTTCATAACAGTAATTTTGTATTGTGAAGCCACAGCAGCCAAATGTTCTCGCAGTTGCGGCTATTCCGAAGGCTAAAGCCATATGTTGCTTTGAAGATCCAAAAAGAACATGATGATTGGCTGGGAGGATTTCTTGGGCACAGGAAACAAGGTATTGTTCGGTCATTATTCTACAAAGACATTCGCACCCACGGAATTAAAGTTTCGTTGTGTCGTTGTTGGCAACCACTTTTTCTGCATCTGTGCCTATGCGTGTATCTGTTGGCACAAATCAAAGATGAACCTGCATATACAATTTCGCATGCTTTTGGCAATTCCTACACGTGAATTTTCGAATACAGTGTGTTTCATATATGCCTTTATTCGATGAGACCTAAGTAAGAAATGTTCGTTTTCGACACCGAAAGGAAAGGAGTGTTTTCTCTGCGAAAATTTTGCGGACGAAAGTGTTTTCACATTCCCATTTTATCGCCGCACGAAGAAATCCTTGTTCACATCTGACTAGGCAACCAACGCCAAAGCATGCTCAATGTGATACCTTGCATGTTATCCCATATAGCTTTCGACAGCGGTGAAGCTAGCTTTTCTTGGCTGTTCCTTTTGCTGGGCTGCCACCGGCAGACGCGAAAGTCCCGCTTTACTAAGGAACGCAATTCAAGGATTCTCTCCTTCAACACCACAACAACGTTATTTCGCTCCACTTCCCTCAGTTGGGCATTACGCGTCGACGGCACGAGTCGGCTGCGTTCACTGCACGAGACACTGTAAACAACTTCCTGCGCCATAAACGATGCGAACTTTGTGAATAAATAGAAAGCCGTACCGCCGGGCTCGAACCGAGAACCCTTTTTTTTCGTAAACGACCGCTTCCCTTCTGAACGCCCGAAGTAAATTGCCCACCGCCTTAGAGTCCTAGCCACCTGCGCGTGAACGGCGTAGCCGCGGCTGTGAATACATGGCCAAGGCGCACGGAACGCGGCGAGATGCCTGTGCCCTCTCGGAGTATTTCTTTCGTAGCTCTGAAAGCGAGGCCGCTTCGCAGCTATGTGCCTAAGAGCTGCAGTGGCTGCCACAAACACGCTAAGAGTGCACATTACAGTGCATTGACTGCGACGTCCAGAAGAAAAACAGACATATGTGCAAATGGGTCTGGTGCGCCCTGTTGGCGCGTAAATCTTCGCGAGATGCACTGAGCTTTTTTTTTCAGCAAGTTAGGCGTTGTTGGCCGCCTCACCCCCTGCCTCACACTTAGTGGCGCGCGAAGCGAGACAGAACGAGATGAAAATGGCTGTACAGGAACTTGGAGCGCTGCCAGTTAATTTCGACAAACGCGTTATTAGAAATAATAGAGTATTACCCATCCAATTCGTATTAGGCGACATTCGCAGGTGCACAGTCGAGGCGGGCACATAGTTTTTGTTTATTGTCGCGAGATGATCGTCAGAGCTTCGGTTTGTACTGCTAGCTATTCCATGGGCGAGCTTAAAGCATGGTACGACTCTAAGCAGGCTGCACATGCATCCGTACAGCCCGCTTCAAATGTATGCAGCCCAAGGGGTTTGTTTCTAAGGTGTTTAGTGGGGACCCATAGAACATCTAGCAATACAAATCTAGGGAAGATTGTGGACTCGAAGCCATTTATCGTTCGAGAGATTACGGTCGCTGAGCATGCATAACCAGGTACGCAGAAGGCGTCGCAGGGAAGCGTCTTGGGCTGTATATTTTTGACCGGAGGTGTGCCTCTATTCGCTTAAATTTAATACCTGTCATGATGCTGCGAAGGCTATGACAAAAAATACGCTTACACCTCCACAGTTAAAGCTCTGTCTGCAAACTTGGGGAGGGTAAGCTGGCTGTAATATTGGCGGTATGAGTTTTCGGTAGGTTTCTTAGCTTCTGACCGTGGCGAAGGTTTTTGAAATTGCAAGCAATGAATCTTACTGGATTTTGTATTGATACCACACTTCGCGAAACACTGTACAGCTCTGCCGTTTCGTAGTAACGCTGACAAAGTAGGGAACTCGTCTGTTAGACGTTTATGGTTTTCTTCTCCTTGTCCTTCGAGTCTCATCGCTTCTTTCCCTAGAACCTAGAACACTAGAACGCTGGAAAACCTAGAACACTGGGTTTTCTCTCGTTCGATCACCCTGTCCACTTCCTGCATCCTTCGTGTTCTTAAATTGGACAATTTGCCGCACTCTTCCACAACCATGTCTTTCGGGATGAATTAGTAACCTTCATGTTGGACCCCTTAGAAGATTTTTCGGCATTTTCTGGTACCGTCTAAATACGTTGTTCACAGGGCTCAAATCTGAATTTTAAAAAATGATGTTTAATAGATTTTCCGCACCCATTACATACTCCGCATCAGGTGTATAGTCCACACTCGATATATAGAACCAAGTTGCACTGTATTCTATACTGGGCGTCACAGAAAAATGAAAGTACTCCGGTCACATTGATAGTCCTCAACACGCCAAAAACTTACCTTTTACACATGTATAGCCCGTGGACTGTATACTGCAATAAACAGCGCATTCCAAGACTGCGAGCACATGTAGCTTTGCCTATTTAGCCCTCACTTTCCGTTGCACTTTTTCCATAGGAGTACACATGCGGCAGTCGGAATTGACTGCTTAATTCTTGAGGTTTTCTCTTAACATTTCAGCGCTTCCCAGTAGCATTTCTCCTATTAAAAAAAAAGAACTGCATGTTTATACTACAAGCATCAGTGTGGGGATATCGCTTGCTTTGTTAACCTGTTAGCGACGCTGGTCCCTAAATAGCCACCCTCGCTTCCAAGTCCCCAGCTAGTCGAACTACAGATCGGAGATTTGGAATTTAAAAGCGTCAGTCTCGACAGTACTTCCCAGAGTCATGTTCTTACTGCTTAAGAAATGTTCACAAACAGGCAGCCGTACAGTGTTTCCATCAGCTCCACATGTAGCTCTGGCGTTAGACAGCACTGGATATGAAGCAAAACAAGCTGCGTTGGGTTATACTTCGTTACTGCCACATGGAAGATCAGCTTATACTCGCAGTGGCCGTGAATGCTTGTTTCTAACAATAATGTCGCGGTGGCTCAGTGGTTAGGGCGCTCGACTACTGATCCGGAGTTCCCGGGTTCGAACCCGACCGCGGCGGCTGCGTTTTTATGGAGGCGAAATGCAAAGGCGCCCGTGTGCTGTGCGATGTCAGTGCACGTTAAAGATTCCCAGGTGGTCGAAATTATTCCGGAGCCCTCCACTACGGCACCTCTTCCTTCCTTTCTTCTTTCACTCCCTCCTTTATCCCTTCCCTCACGGCGCGGTTCAGGTGTCCAACGATATATGAGACAGATACTGCGCCATTTCCTTTCCCCCAAAAAACGAATTATTATTATTATTATTAACAATATTGTGAAGCGCCAAGATAGTCGACCATGATAAGGGACCATGCGTGACATGCCACAGTTTTTTTTCACAGGTGTCCCAGCAAAAGGCGGCTGTGACGACGATGTGGGCGAGTGGCTGTTACAAACATTGTACTACCAATAAATGTCGTCCTCGGCGTCCTTGCCTTCATTGTGAGAGCCGTTTTTTTAATAAAGAAAACGGGTTCTTAGGAAAATAAAACCGCACTAACTGCCTCACTTCTGTGTATGTGGACACCTCAACCACGTCTTGAAAGAAGGGAGGGAGAAGGGAGTAAAACAATGTGGAGAAAAAGGAGGCGGTGTAGTGGAGGGCGTCAGCAAATTTTCGACCACCTGGAAATTTTTTTCTTTAATTTGCGATCACACCGCGCTTGTTCAGTGGCTAGGGCGCTCGGCTACTAAGCCAGAGTTCACGGGTTCGAACGCGACCACGTCGGCCGCGTTTCGACAGAGGCGAAGCACAAAAGGCGCCCGTGTGTTGTGCGTAGTCAGTGAACGTTAAAGATCCCCAGGCGGTCGAAATCATTACGGAGCCCTCCACTACGACACCTCTTTCTTCCTTTCTTCTTTCACTCCTTCCTTTGTTCCTTCCCTCACGGTGCGGTTCACGTATCCACCGAAATATGTGAGACAGTTACTGCGCCATTTCCTTCCCTGAAAACCAAAAACAAACATCGGGCAGTACAACAGCCTCTCGTCTCCATCAAAACGTGCATTCGTCTTGGTAATGAGTCTTCAGGTGCATAGCAGAGCCATTACGGCACTATTCAAAACCGAATGACCTTGAAATGCTAGCAGAAGGTTTCTGCTTGCGGTACAGAGAAGCTTCCTGCTTGACCTGTGTTTGGAATGATCCGCTACGCGGAGCATTCTAGGAACATTCATTTCGCCACAGCTGAACGCTGTGGCCTTAAGTCTTTCGACGAAGACCGCACCTGTCGCGGCCGGCATTGAACCCGTGCCCTCGGTCTCAGCAGCCGAGCGCCCTAACCACTGAGCTACCGCGGCAGGTGGGATTTCTCCGAATGACATGCCGTCGTAGAGAAAATGTGGGCGCTGGCCACAACGGGTTTGCCTTGCTAACAGCTGTTGATCTCCATCGCTGTGGTTTCGCAGGCTCGCTGAGTTCCGGCACCAGTCGAGCCGGAAGCGCCAACAGCGGCAGCAGCGGCAGCCGGAGAGGCAGCAGTGCCAGCCGGGCGTCCCAGCGCCCGGATGCCTCGGCTGCTGAGGAGGCAGAGGAGGTGGACAGGTCGAACGAGCGGCTGAGCGCGCACCCGCGACCAGGCCTGGAACAGAACGAAACACAGGAACACACGCAGACCATGACGGGACTGGGTTTCGTGCGTGTCAAGCTACTCCAGGTGAGAGCTCGGCAAGCTTACACATTGACTTTCAAACTTTCCGGCCCTCTGGTGAACGTTCACAACGTCTGGCTGCTGCATTCACACTGTCCCTGGACGATACTAGAAGTTGCCAATAGAAAAACAAAAACGCAACTCATTCAGGAACTTGTGTTGCTTTTACGCGTTCCGGACGTCACGTATAACAAGGCAATGGCTATATCAACGTCACCTGCATGTTAACATTGCACAAAAATGTAAAGTGAATAAGATAAAGTACTACTGTATGAATCGACATTGCTCGCATGTCATCTGCCTTAATGTGAGTCATGCCACAATTCGCTATTCGCCGTTTACCGCGACGCTGCTGGAACAAGTCCTGAGCGTTCTTTCTAGAAGTTTTTTATTTTTATTATTATTGCGCAAGCGTTACATGAATCATCGGCAAGAAAACGCCGCGTCGGCGTTAACCGGCAGCAGCGGTCCCCAAAACACCGGATGACGTCACCGTGGTATCAAAGAGAAATAAAATTCCTTCAGAAGGTGCGGGATTTAACCCAGGTGTTTCAGGTTGCGAGACGAGCACACAGCCAATAAGCCACAAAACCACGTTGCTTCTTGGAAAACAAACCTGAGTGTATTATAAGCGTTGCCTTGCGATTGTATGCAGTTGAGTAGGTGTGGCATTAAAAAGGAAGAGAAAAATAACTAAATAATAATAACATGCAAATAATTAAAAAAACTGATTTCGCAATCAAAACACGTAGTGGTCTTAAGTTCCTTCCATAATTTTAATGTTTATTTCACCTAAATTATGTTATACTCGGTTTTCTTTATATATCCTGCACTTTTAATTTGCGCAGTTCAGTTATGCGCGCATTATCATCCTATAGAGCTATATAGGCCAGATATTTATTTTTCGGGCCAACCTCTCTGTCAATAAACCCTCTATCTCCCTCTCTCCCTTGCTTATTCATGAGGAAAAACTTTGTACCCCGACCTACAGTGTGTTATGAGCAGGAGGTTTTGATTCTCCAAGGTCATGTGGGTAGCAGAGAAAATGACGGGTTTTTTGTCTGTTTGTTTGTTTCTAAGCGAAATCTGAACACTCCCTCTGAATTCCATAGACACTTGGCACTTTGTTCTTCGGCTTTTGTGTTTGTGCATTTATTTTGTTATTTTATTTATTTTTAGGTACAGTGAGCCTTTACAGGCTCATACAGGAGTGGGTCATGATGCGAACAGTGGAAGGTGAAATAACAGTATGAAATATAAAACATGTCAGCACTTACTTCCGAGTAAAAATAACAAAAAGTAAGCACAACAAAGCAAACACATTTTGCCGGTAGTTGAAGCCATGAGCCAACTCGCCCAGCAAAAGTATGGAAGAGTGGGAAACTGACAACACAGATTTCCTAATCGTCGCGCTATTTTTGACATTCGCAGGTATCGAGAAACAAATTTCGGTAAGGTATTTGCTGCCGCCCAAGCATCCCGCTCAATATGAAGAGGCCAGCTTAAAGGGAGCGCATTAAAAATTTTTTTGAAAAATAAAAAGTTCGAAATGACTCATTTTGCTCCACCACGAAATGATACACTGCATTGGGCAAAATGAGGAACTCCTCCAAAATTAAAGCATTGCGCAGTTCTGTGGTCACTGCACATGAAGTTAGCTTCAGTAGCACCAACACTACCGCAGCGAGCCTATCTGCATCTCAAACACTGGATCCAGATGAAAACTAGAACTGTTTCATCCTGGGATCACCTATAGGCTAGGAATATCTAAAGCCGAACTTTGCGGGTAACCTACCTGCCAGTTCTTTTTTTTTTAGCATCTGCTATGTTTTTTATTTTGTCATGCTATTTTTATATTTTTGTGTCATGATTGTTTGGTTTTCGCCCCCTTTCTTTCTATGGACATCATATTTTATCCGGTTCACAATATGTGAACACTAGCGTTTCGACCTGATTGTAGGTTAGACTGAAAAGAGCTTGTTACACTGTCAGTGTGCGGTAAAGCATATCCCGTTGCTTGCCGTAAACAGTGCATAGCTTGGATTCTGAAGAAAGTTCGTGCATTTCTCTCCCCTCATATTTCCTATCTTTCTTTACTTTTCTGTAATGGGCGTCTTTAGGGAGACCGAAACACTTGTTGGCACCGCTGCTGCGCGATGTTCCCCAGGCAGTTCTTCGTGATTTCTTCTTTCAACTCGGCTGGTCGCTGTTTTCTTTTTCAACTTCGGAGCCATCCTCGAGAGTTATGAAAACAAGCGCAGAGTATTGGAGCAAACAATAAAATCATTATCGCTTGTGGAGTCCCTGCAAAGAACCGGAATGTCGCGGTTGATCCCGCGTGTAACTTCCTGCTAAAATAATTCCCTCGCAAGAACCTGAGGCGCAAACATGCCTAAACTTTCTATGACAGAATATCAAGAACAATTCGTAAGAAGTATTTAATTACGCTAATCCAGGTCGCTTGGTCGGTTGCGCTGCGCAGTTCTGAAAAATGAGGCATGCTGAATTTCGGACACACTTCACTGCTTTGTCTTTTACCAAGGCTTATCTCACCATGTTAACGCGATAGCCCTATAGGGTGCCGTTCAGCACCAACTGCAGCATCGGTGCGGCGAGCAAAGAGGTGGTCCTATTGCCATCTAGGTCACGTGACCTTGTGAAGTCATCCCAACCTGCGCACCGAGGAAGGTAGAAACTGTCCCGCCGGATTGTGAGCAGGCTTCCCACCATTGCAGGTGACAGTTAAATTAACGATTAGCTGCTAGAGGTTACTAGGGAAGAAAAAAAAACCTGGGTCTGAGAAGCCCCACCGAAGATTGTGTTTAAAACAGCCCCTTTCCGGGGCAGTGGCGCATCGCTTAACCGTTGCACCACTGTGCCAGGAGTAATATGAAGGCTTCCCGCGATCTATGAGTGTAAAGTATAGGATGACCGATCCTGCATATTTTGTCATGTAGGCATAAACTAGGCGTCGGAGAAGCAGTACTTGCGTAGGAGGGACATCTAATGCTATCGCATTGTACTCTTAATGGAAGGTTAAGCGTTATGTGATGGTGTAAGAAAGGACAGTGTCCGTGTCTGCGAAGCGACACGCGAAGAGGAGCCAAGACCGCTTAAGGGACCCATTAACACTAGACATAAACTTATGGCTGGGCTGAAGTGCCGCCTCAAGTTTTTTTCTTTGCTCAGAAGAGGCCAATCTCACCACCTTTAAGTTGACTTGCAGTGGGCATGTCGCGCGTCATGCTACCTCAATAAGCAATTAGCATGTTTTCGCGCTTCAGTGTTACGGGTCGCCAAGTAGCTAAATGTGGCATTCTGCCCCATGTCGCGTAGACCCGACTCTACCCTACTGCTAAGCTTTCAGCCTCTTAGCCTAATAATAGTTTTTGTAGTAATGTCCTTCGGCGGCGCATCATTTCTATTTTACTTCGGTCAGTTCCCAGGCTGTGCGAGTTATCCTGCGTCCTCATGTTACAAATCTCTAGGTTTTTCGGAAAACCCGCGATCACACTAGGACTATAGTACGTTGCGGCTAAAGCGAAGATATTCGTTCTTTAGTGGCAAATTTCAGAAGTTTTGTTTAAGAGAACCGCCGAACGGCCAAACAAATCTGATGCCGGCGGCGTCCAAATGAGAGCCACGCTGTCTTCTGAGCCGACATTCGTTTCCTCCACTCAGGGCATAAGTTTGTCCGAAATAAACAGTTTGGTTTCTTACGGCGTTTTCCACTCGGAGATCTGGAGCATAGCTCTCTATTCGTAGTTGAGCACAAACATTATCTGTGGTTTAGGGAAATCCAAAGCGACGAATGAAATACAAGGTTCTCTCCGGGCTGGGTGGGGCCACGTGGCTACGAGAACACTCTAGGCAGTGTGGCAGTGCAATACTGGAGAACTTATTAATTAAGACGACCTGCGCAATGATGCAATCAAGCTAAAAATCGGTTTCTGATCATTTTTGCCTGTTAACTTGTCAGAATGTACCACGCGCGATTGCATCATTGGACAGGAGTGTTCCTTAAGCACCACTGAGCAGACAAGGGAAGCGAAATGAGGGGCTCATTATGACGTACTATGAAGGAAGTCAACTGCCATTGAAACCAAGGCACATAAGAGGAATAATTCTTTTTTTTATCTGTGGTGTTCATTCGTGGGAGATTAATACTATAATCATTCCATCGCTTAAATGTAGTCGATTAAAAAGCAGAAGAAAGTACAACCACATTCCGCCGCTGGTATCTGAAGCCACGACCTCAAAATTCCGCGTCCGGTGCTAAAACAGTAGGCGGGAGAAATGGGGATGTTAACAAATACAGTGATTACGGATATGGGTATATGATTATAAACACATAAATAGGGTGTTTCACCTAAGATATTTGGACAATTTTTAAACGTAGGCTTTTATAGAGTTATAAGAGAACTTTTTTCGGAATAGCACTGCTAGCGGTATCGTACATCAGAATACAGCTCAGACGTGCTAACTAGCAGGTTGGTTAATATTGAATAATTGACTTTTTAACTATTACTGTTAGGCTCCTTAATTATAGAGAGGAGTGTAGCCCACCGTAAGTAATATCCATATCAGTTTTCAGAATTTCGATAAAGCGGTTACCCTGGGCGCTGTGGCCCGACAAATGTCGGCTACATCGCGTCCCAATACATGCGCTTTCGAGAAGCTTGCAGGCAAAGCAACATCTCCAGTGGACGTAACTCGCCGAAAAAGCCTAAATTTGTTGGCCCACAGCACCGAGAGTACCGCATTTGCGAATTCTAAAAACAGATATGGATATTACTTACCGTGAGTTGCACGCCTCTCAATAATTAAGCAGCCTAACGGTAATAGTTAAAAAGTTAACTATTCAATATTAGTTAACTAGCCTGCTAGTTAGCACGGTCTAAGCTGCATTGTGATGTACTACACCGCTGACAGTGCTATGCAGAAAAACGCGCTCTTCTAACTAAAAACACTATTTCAAAAATTGTGTAAAGTCCTAAGTGAAACACCCGGTGTAACCAGAGGTATGCATGGTGATGAGCTATCCACAGGACAAGCACACACAAATGAATATAAACAAAAAGAGTGATATATAAATGGTTTGGTTTATGGGGTTTAACGTCCCAAAGCGACTCAGGCTATGACGGACGCAATATATAAATGGCTATGTATAGTTTTACACATTCACCGCAGCGGTGGCCTAGTGGTTTGAGCATCCGCCTCGCATGCGGGAGAGTGCGGGGTTCGATCCCCAGTGCCGCCGGGTACCCACCGGTGATACAATGGGTACAAGCTTTCCCCTGCCTGGTGCTCGGCTTCTTTAGGGTGAAAAGCTTGGGAAATGGGTCTCTGACCCCACCTTGAGCAATGAAAAATTACCGTGTGCCATGGCACTCTTTGGCCAAAGCTGCCCTTGCGCCATAAAAATTCATCATCATCATCATCATCAGTTTTACACATTCAAAAATAACAGCGCGAAGAAACGGGACGAACGGTAGGAAACGAGGCAGCGCTGTCTCTCAACTGAATTTTGATCACAGGAAACAGACAGAAATATAAGGGATGACAGGCAACAACCAAACCACAAGGCTACTGCGTTGTGTCAGGATAGGCAACCTCACTATCACGCAGGTATAGAGATGTTTTGCTGACACACAATCACGGTTTTTTCTTCACTCGACTATTTCGACGATTTCTCTGGTCAATTGGACGGGGTGTTTATGCAGCATGTCACTATATATTATAAGGAAGGAGAACAGGATTGACACTTTCGGCGATGATCAAATAAATTATTAAAGAGTGAGTTACATACGTATATGAGCTTCTGCAGAGGATGGATCTGAAACAAGGAAAAGGGAGTGAAAGAAGAAACGTGGTAAGAGGCACAGTAGTGTATAGCGGATTAATTTCGGCGACCAGAAGTTTTTTTATCGTGCATTTACACCAGGCAAAACACAGGCGTCTCGTGTATTTCGCTGCAACCGTAACGCGCACAGCACTGCGTCCTTGTCTTGGTCGCGGGAACAGGTTAGGTCTTTCATCTTCAGCCCTCTGCGAAGGTTTCTAGAACGCTGGTGGTGTGACCATCGAATCTCAAAACACTTTTCCTTCCTCTTCACACCGTAACATATGGAACTCTTTGGCACAACAAACAGATGTCTGTGCAGAACGTCTTTTTTATGTGGCGAAAGTCTTTTTCCGGCGAAACATTGCGTCGTGTCGTAAATGTCGCCCTGCCAGTTGTACATATCGTTTCCGAAGTGCATGATGATATTTATTTTTGCGCGGTATGGAAGGGACACTATTGTGGCGACAAATTTTCTTGCGTCATTTTGAAAAAGGGTGCGACAGCAGGCGAATCCGCACGGGGGACAGGTGGGGGGGGGGGGGGGGGGCAGTAATCACGTTGCGATGCTGGGGCCCCGTGACCGGTCTCATCAGCTTTCATTAGGGTCGCTTTCAGTTTGCATTAGTGTCAGCTTTCATAGGCGTCGGGCAGATCGAAGTGATTGCAGTTAACAATGATTTGCTACTAACCCACATTCGTGTGAGTCGACAGTTCACAGACTTCCTAGTCAGTTGCTCACATCCTTCTATAAGGGCCTTATCTGCAAGCGCTTACAACGGCTCCTACCGCTCCCATGTGAAATTAATCGCTTGGTGGCGCTGAATAACGGGCACAACATTGAACGACCTTCAGGACAACCTTTAATTAAATTGTAAATTGCTGCTACCCATATATGAGCCAGTGATCAGAGTCTTTGGGTGGTAGGACATAATATGTTGCCGTGTTAAGGCTGTGTTCAGCGGACAGCCTCAGTTCAAATTTTGGGCAGCCGTGGTTTCCCAGATTGTATTGTATTCATATGCGGAGAAATTGCAGGACTTGGCAAGTCAAGGTCTAGGAACACGTATTCGGGATTCGCCGGAGAGTCTTTACTTGCATATAGGCTAGTATTCCGGGCTCGCTTACGTACATTTCAACCATTGTGCGAGGAAAGCTTTATTACGGGCGAACGACATTAACGTAATCAATAGAGTCAAACATCAATATAAGAAACGTTTTATAACGAAATAATAGATACAACGAAGAGGTAGATATTTTTCTGGCTAGCTATCTAGAAGGCCATGTATTGTATATCTCGTTTTTACGAAGCGAAATTTTCCACTGAATGGATATAACAAGACCAAAATGAACTTCACTGGCCATTTCACGCTGATCGTATTCATTTATGACGGCACGCAAAAGATTACTGCACTTTTGATTCGGGTAACTGAAGTTAGCGCGCATAATCTTCAAGCGGCGTAAAAAATATTCGCAAAACTTTCCCAACCTCAAGCGCGGCCGCATGGAACGTTTCTCATGTCTTTTCGTCGGCTTCGGCGCGACAGAATTTTGAGACTGGCGTGCCTATCTTCGCCGACAATCCATTTCGCGGCACGGTAAACGATATCACGTAGCAGCGTGCGCACGCCCGGCTGCGCTTCGACAAGAGTTGCCAGGCCAAGTCACTCGTTGCTTAACCACGCGGTCCGGTGTGAGCCAGCTGTGCTTGTGATCGAATTACTCGCGTGACATCTGGCTCAAATAATTTAGTTCGCGTTTTGTTAGAGCAAGCGAGGGAGCGCTAACACAGTCTCCCAGCTTCACAATGTGGACGGCTTCTATGATTTCACGAGTGATTTGATTTGGATTTCTCGCGAGAACGGTGCACTCATTAACCAAAGGCACACAGGAGTGGGAGGGAAGCTAAGCAGTGCACTGCCAGGTTCGTCTTTGCAGTGCTGAAAACATTATTAGATTGTTCAATTAGCCTTTCATTAGGGCACCGTTCGCTTTGCCCTGTGTAGGCCTTGCCACAGCTCCAGGTAATTCTGTTAACCGCCCAAACTATAGTCGCATGGCCTCATGGTCACGTCGTATGACCGTTTGCCAGTGAGATTGATGTGATTGTGTCTATCGACATCTCGCGGGTTTTGAAAGACTGAAATGAGTGCCAGCAGTGCAAAACGTGAGCGTAAAACGATTTTCGCTGACCACAAACCGGCCATGGTCAAAGAACTTATAACCTTATTTCAGGCGTTTAATCTTCACCATGACACACTGCTGTCGTGCGGAGAAGCAGCCTGCTGCACAGTTGTGACCAGCGCGTTTGGGGACATGAGGGGAATGTCAACAAAAACAAATATAGAGAGTGTTCACCAACATCACAGAGACCACCATTTTGTTTTCTGTGAAGCCGTGCGAAAGGCCGTGTGCGTGCGCAATGAGTTTATCCCCTCCTTCTCCGGCCGGTACTACTGAAGCCGCACCCTGGACAACAAAATGGCCCCTGTGACGTCACGTGAATAATTGCCAACGCGCATCCTCTCTATCGCGGTCCATATCGACTACAGCACCGAGAACACAGGCTAATAATAATAATATAATTGGTTTTGGGGGGAAAGGAAATAGCGCAGTATCTGTCTCATATATCGTTGGACACCTGAACCGCGCCGTAAGGGAAGGGATAAAGGAGGGAGTGAAAGAAGAAAGGAAGAAAGAGGTGCCGTAGTGGAGGGCTCCGGAATAATTTCGACCACCTGGGGATCTTTAACGTGCACTGACATCGCACAGCACACGGGCGCCTTAGCGTTTTGCCTCCATAAAAACGCAGCCGCCGCGGTCGGGTTCGAACCCAGGAACTCCGGATCAGTAGCCTAAATATTCGGAATAGTCTCCCCGTGTGGTCTATGGCATTCCTCCAAAACAATTTTTCTGGGTGCCGAAGCCTGTGAGAGCCGCGGAAGGAAACAGGCGCGCGTTGCGACGACACATTGGAGGCATTTGGACACATTGGGGGCGCTCGCTACGCATGTCCAAGGATCCCTTAGGACAATAATGCGGACAGGAAAAGACGCCTCCCAAACCTTTAGCCCTGTATTCTGCGGGCTCAAGCCGAGACTGGCTGCGGTAAAAGCGGGCGCGCAGCAGTGATTCTGTCGTGAGCACCCGTTTTGGACGGCTTTGCATGGAGCAACCGTTGTGCATGCACAAGTATATCGCGATGGCCACAGCGACACCTGTACGCATTGTCAGCAGATTATATGCTAAGTATATTGTCCGTCTGTACGATGGTAGGTAGGGCCGCGGACATTCGACAGTTGCGGCCAAAATCACCAAAGACTATAACGAAGCAAGAGCTATAATGAAGAAATAGTGGGGCCCCTTCGACTTCTTTATAAGGTTTCATTTTTATAACAGCCAGGCACTTATTGTCTCGGTTTGTATGAACCATCTCGCTGCATTAAAAAAAAAACACGCTCAGGGAGCATTTCACTGACGAGCAAAAATCACCTTTGAAATGAAAATAAAAATGCGTTTTAACCAAATATTGCCCCCTCCTACAGCGCTTATATGCAAAGCGCAGTAATTTATGAAGCAAGACTAAAAAGATCAAATAATTCCACAGGGGACGTTTTGTTTGGAGAAACATTAATTATATGTCTTTACGTGACTTCGGTGCATGCTTGATATTTTTTTAATTTCTTCCGTCATCATGAAATGTCAGATGGCGATAAATATGTTGCAACTTACTTGTCTTAACATGACGTAAGTGTTATCTCCTGGGAGCGGAAGTTGCACTTTGCTTCAAGAAGCTGCGGGTCATTCTGTATTGCAGCGGTATGCTCAGCAAACTGGATGACGTAAGACATCGACAATTTTCTAAAAAAAAAGTCTTTGACCACTTGTACTGTTGATGAAAGATGCAGAACAATCCGTAGCAATGCATAACCAACAAAACCTAGCACCTGTTTACGCTGAACACGGCCTACTGCAAACGCAGGAGAGATTTTCAGCGTGCGTGAACTAACGGCATAAATTAACTAACCAATATAATAGTTCCGTAGAGAGCGAGCCTCCGCTAGGCTTTATAAGTACTGCAGATAATCGCCAGCCGTTCCTCTACGCCGAGAAAAAGTTTATATAGAAGCCTACGCATTTGCTTTCATAACCTTCTGTGTCTGCACGTCTTCCCTTGTTTACACGCGCGTAGTTTGAACACTCAAGGTCATGGATCACGTCATGACGACCCAGTGAAATGGACTTCTGCACTGAGCTCCTGGTAACGAATTCTGACGTATTACCATCAACTTGTGGCGCTGCTTTATCACTTTCAGCTGTCACCGTATATTACTATTCAATAAGCGATCCTTGAGCCACATAAGCAGCGCCCTTTCTAGTAAGAGGTGCTTTTGAGAGAAGAAAAAAATAACTGGACATCGCTCTAGTCTCCGCATGGGTCATGTTAATTGTCCAAAAACGCATTACTGATACGAGTGCGCAGAAGTGCCTTCAGTTATCAGTTCGTGCATCCAGTTTTGCAACAAGCAGAAAATTTAGGTGCTAAATCCTCCATCAAAAGCAACTCTTTACGTTATTCTCTAAGAAAGAATCCACGTCTCAAAGAAAGAGCCCACTCCTACACGCCAACAGCCTACAGGAGCACAATCTCTGGTAAAATGTGTAATACTGCAAAAAGGACAACACACTGATAAACTGAACGAGTATGAAGAACCAAGGGTCTCGGTCAATGTGTAACCTCATGGTCCCATCATATGCTTGCTTGTATTGCGAAGTGTGACGTCATCGTTGTGCCTTCTGCCTGCAGGTGGAGCTGTTGCCCAACAATGGCCACACGGGGGGAGGCCACGAATCGTCGGAGTCGCAGGCGCAGCCGACGCAGCAGCAGCAGCCGACGCCGGCGAGGCACGACATCGTTGACCCCTTCTGCGTCGTCAACCTCAAGGAGGCCGAGGAGATTCCGGGTATGCGCATGCCTCATAGAATGACCTCCTGGAAGAGATTGAGCGAGCGCTGCTCCAGCACTTAGTTGTTTGCAAACAGTCTAGCAGAATTCGCGGATAGCTTATTTAATATTTTCATAGTTAGAGTGCGCCACGATTGACGGCAAACGGATACGCAGGATGGGTGCCATGAAAAAGTGATCAAAACTCAAATTTCTAGAAGCCGAAAGAATAGTTCATAATCCATGGCGTCCTGTCTTGCTTGTGTCTTGCAACTGTCTCGGTGCCTAAAATCACCATAATTCTTATTACTCACTAGTGTTCTGTTCTAGTGAACTTTGATTCTTTTCTACGTTTCGTCACTAGACAGACCGCCACTGCACCCCGCTATCTTAGAAATTGACAAGGCTTTGCTGATAAAGACAGAACATCAAATAGAATATATCAAAAACTTGGACGACGCTTAACCTACCGGTAAGTGTACAATGCGACAGCATTAGAGATCGCCGCCGCTGAAGTGGTCACACTTATTCATAGATTCATTGATCGCTAGGAGTATTCATGCTACTACTAGCGCAATGTTGCGGCGGTCAAGCGAAGTACCACTGTCCTGCGGTAAGTGGCTGTTTTAAACATAGCCACCCTTGGGGCTTGTGAGACGTAAGTTGTTTTCCCGAGTTCCCGCAAGGCTCATTTTAATAATAATAATAATTGGTTTTGGGGGGAAGGAAATAGCGCAGTATCTGTCTCATATATCGGCGGACACCTGAACCGCGCCGTAAGGGAAGGGTAAAGGAGGAAGGTAAAGAAGAAAGGAAGAAAAAGGTGCCGTAGTGGAGGGCTCCGGAATAATTTCGACCACCTGGGGATCTTTAACTTGCACTGACATCGCACAGCATACGGGTGCCTTGGCGTTTCGCCTCCGTCGAAACGCAGCCACCGCGGTCGGGTTCGAACCTGCAGGTATTCCGGATCAGTAGCCGAGCGCCCTAACTACTGAGCGACCGCGGAGGGTGCATACAAAGGGCAATGAATGATTTCTGCTTGTTCTTATAGTTAGACACATGCTCGGGGAACCGTGCCTACAGCTTAGCCCCACATATTAAGGCGAAAGCCTTTAATGGCTCATGCTCGCGTCTGTCCGTCCGTCCGTTACGCTCTTCAACTCGATAAGAGAAAAATCCTTCTACGCGGCGGGATTCGAACCACCATCCCTCCGTTCCGCAGCCGAGCGTGCTAACGACTAGGCTACTTCCTGTCAGCGCATATGTAGTGGTCTTTGTCTAGCACGCTGGAGTGTGCTTGCTTAAAGGCGTCGAATGAGACGGATGCCTCCCAAACGCCCGCCAGTGTCTCCAGCATTTACGATTCAAAAACAATTGTGTACTTAATTAACATCGTAACCACACATCAGTGACACAAGCATCAACACCGCGCTAAAGGCTTTCGCCTCATCGCACTTTAGGTTAACAAAGTGCCCCCTGAATTTTTTTTCTTCTGCTGCGAGAGTATTTTTTTTTCTGGTCGTGCGTCACAATAGTCGCATTTACATGAATGCGCCAGAAGTCGACTCCGGTCCATTTTTTGAGAGAAAGTTCGAAAACGTCGAAAAAGAGAGTAGAGGATCCTTCATGCCTTTTCTTCACAAAACGTGCTCTTTTGAAAAAAACGACACAAGACGCATTCTGTCGCATTTATGTAAACGCGGCTTCTCTTGCTTCAGCAGTTGGAGGCTCAAACGCCCTAGACCGCGCGTGTTCTTTGCTTGTGGTTGCTTTTTTTTAATTTCACAACCGTCGATGAGAACGTGTCCTTTCGTAGTGAGTCAGACCGCATGCCTTTTCTCGCGAACCCCGAAAGAATGCACTTCATTGTCCATCTGAGGACGTAGGCAGAATTGTTCTTTAGGGGGCGCATGTCGCGTGATTGTTCACTCGCTTTTTCTCTTGGCCTCAATCCTTAGAAGCCACGTGAGAGCGGCTGGTGGGCGTGGTGCCACCTGAAATCAGAAAGTGCTATTACGTTGCCCCGGGTTCGAACCCGACCGTGGCGGCTGCGTTTTTATGGAGGCAAAACGCTAAGGTGGCCGTGTGCTGTGCGATGTCACTGCACGTTAAAGATAAGTAATAATAATAATTGGTTTTAGGGGAAAGGAAATTTCGCAGTATCTGTCTCATTTATCGTTGGACACCTGAACCGCGCCGTAAGGGAAGGGATAAAGGAGGGAGTGAAAGAATAAAGGAAGAAAGAGGTGCCGTAGTGGACGACTACGGAATAATTTCGACCACCTGGGGATCTTTAACGTGCACTGACATCGCACAGCACACGAGCGCCTTAGCGTTTTTCCTCCATAAAAATGCAGCCGCCGCGGTCGGGTTCGAACCCGGGAACTACGGATCAGTAGTCGAGCGCCCTAACCACTAAGCCACCGCGGCGGGTATTAAAGATCCCCAGGTGGTCGAAATTATTCCAGAGCCCTTCACTGCGGCACCTCTTTCTTCCTTCTTATTTCACTCGCTCCTCTATCCGTTCCCTTACGGCGCGGTTCCAGTGTCCAACGATATATCAGACAGATACTGCGCCATTTCCTTTCCCCAAAAACTAATTATTAATATTATTATTATTAATTACATCGCATGTTCCCCGGACATTACAGGGCCAAAAATTATTTAGCACGGAAACACCTTGCGCCCGTCTGTCCTGTTCTTTCTCCGAAATGATATGAGTGCGCCCGTACTCATTCTCCAATCACTTAGCACTGTTCATGATGGTCGCCCGTTCCAGCCAGTCAGGGATAATGGCGCACACTCTCTCCACTGCGCCGCCCGCGCGCATACAATTGGGTGGCCAACGAAATTTGCTGAGCATACGGGCGAGCAGCCTTCTTAGAGCGGAAGCTCTACTCCTGCCATGCAAAACCTCAAGGTCAAGTCCCTCCGAAGAAGGACCTTCAAGCGGCGAAGCGGGGCTGTTGCGGTGACGTCACACCATGTGACTCGCCGCGCCCCGGCGCACGGAGCCGGCGGCGTTTGCTCGCCTTCGCAAGTGCGTTGAACAACGTGATTCAACGCTCACCTCGCAGTTGCAGTGAACCACGGGACTCTCCGTTCATGTAATAAGGTAATAAAAAGCGCTAAACGTTGCTTGACGTTCGCAGGTAGCCATGGAATGGTCGCGCGCAGGAACCAGTGCTTCAGTTGTGTATCGTAGACGGCTGACTGAATCTGATGATTCTTGTGATGAAGAACGTCCACAGGGTGCGTTGGCGAAGGATAGAGCGAGAAAACGTTAAACCACAACAAGCCGTGCCTGAGCATGCTTAATCGAGCTAGCGCTCTGTAAGCTAGGTTCAGTCGGGTTGAACCTCGGCCAATCTTTTTTTTCTATTTTTTCAACCGCGGCTTTGGTAATTCAACTTCAAAACAAACTCAAGCGTTCGCTTCAATACGTCCAAGTTTAATTACTTTTTTTGTCAAACTTAACGAATCGCTAAATCATAAAACATGGCTCTCTATCGCAATTTATGCTGCAACCGTAATGCATGGAACGGTGTCCAGTAGAAGCATTACGCATAATTAAAGCGCTTCACCGTACCCCAGAGAGTTTATTGTGGACAGTAAAGTAAACACATTTGTGAAAGTGCTTCCTTTTGGCACCACCTCGCGTTAGATTATGCTGCGTCCGGCTCCCTCGATCTCCTTGTTCAGCCCTGAATCAAGCAGAAGCCAATTTTCTACTCTACCGTCATCCTGCAACGACGTGCCAGCACAGGGAAAAACCAATAGCCTTTGGCTTTAATTTTCTTTCTATTTAAACTGCAGTACCATTTCACCCAGCAGTATGCATTACACACACCTGCTTTACATTGTGTCTTACCATGTAAGGGTCCATCCCCTGCCGTTCACTTCTTTCACTGTTCTGTTGTGTCCGTTTGGGTCCACATTTATCATTCATCCCCTCCGCCTCTGCCCCTCCCCTCTGAATTTCATGTAAATTTGGACAATGCAGACCTTTTGCTGTCACCTATTCGTCGCTGATGATAGAAAAAAAAATGTCTTTATTTTCCTGCGCGCAGGCAAAGGCGTACAGCTGGCCCAGAGCAAGAAGTCTCTCTACCCGGAATGGAACTCCTGCTTTGACGTGCAGATATTCAGAGGTGAGGCTGCATTCACATTGCTCTAACGGTACAAATAGCCATGCTTGGTGACTCATGAACCTCTTCAGGAAAGCTATATATAACCATGTGCTAATAGAGCCCCGTATGAGAGACTGATATCGCTAGCTGGCTGAAAATGTGACCCGAGAGTTTATTCGTTGTATGCTTTTTGATTAGTCTTCTCGTTTATACGCTTAGTTTTAAAAATTTTGTGATTTAATAAGTGATCATGGGAGCCTCAAGAAGTCTGTCGAAGCCCAGGAGGTCACAAGTGCGAAATTACTACAAAAAAAACTTTGCAAGAGGACTTCTGTGCTGTCACTGCTGAAAGTAAATAAGAAAATTAATAGTTCTTGCATATCAAAGACGATAAAAGAATCACCTTCGTGAATGTGCGTGATGAATAGAACATTGTTTGCGTGTTCGCGCCATCGTTTAACCCCCCAGAGTTTCAGGACCCATCAGGCAAAAAATACAGATTGGTATCCTACTTGAAGCCTTTGTGTTTCAGCGGTCTAACGGACTGCCTCAGTGCGAAATCTTATTGTTACTTTGCACACCGTATCGTGAAAGTTCGTTGCCAGCCTTAAATTGAGCACGACCGAGAGCGGCACACACTCTGTTCTTCCACGTCCACCGAGCAAGCTTCATGCTATCGCTGCCCCCGCCGAGTTCAGTTCTAAGTGGACGCAGGTAAGCCCCAATAAAGAGTTCATTCCAGTGCCACCTCATTCGCCTCGCCTGTTGTCTACGGCGTTGTCACCTTTACGTGACAGTTTTCTTGCGGGACGTGATTACCATGCTCTACAAATTCTTTCCATTTATTTATTTAAAATACCTGACACGCCCGAAGGCTTTATTGCAGGGTGGAAATACATGTTGTTTGCCAGAGGCCGTTGTGTGAGAAAAAAAAGAAAATAACAGAATGATGCCACAATAACAAACAAGAAAAAAATTGAAAGGAATGAACGAGGAAATTAAACGAAGGCACCACGCAAGCAGCTACACATCTAACAACAAACCCGAAACAATGTTTCACTGTGACATTCAGCAATTTTCTGTGGAAGTCAGTTCCATTCGCTAACAGTGCGTGGGAAAAATGAATAACGGAGGACATTGGTCCGACAATTAAATTCTTTTATTTTGAGTTGGTGATCGCACCTCTTAGACACAAAATGAGGAGGCAAAAAGTAAGCGAGAACCTAGTTTTGGACCATCACTCTTAGCTGAATGCGTTTTGTTTTATTTCGCCGCCAAAATGTATGACAACATTGACCCCCATTTCTTTCTAATCATGCTTTCTAAGTCTAAACGTGCGAACATAAATTGTTCAGATGGACAGAGCATTTTCTAAATAATCATAGTCAGTTTGCATCTGGAAATGACGTCAACTCCCCCTTGCGTCTGTGGGATCTGGTGTACTACGAGGCTGGGAGTTAAGTCCTCTTGTTATCGAAATTTATAATAATTACCTGCTTAACCCTACATACGTCTCTCCTATTAACTTATTCTCCGACGGCTGAATTATTTACCATGAAATCATTAACAGAACTGACGTCTTGCATCTGCAAAATGATATAAGCAGTTTTTCTCATTTTGTGCGGAACATGACTAATGCACTTAAATATTAACAAATGCAAGGGTATGCCCTTATCACGTACTAATTTCCTCCCGGCTAAATATCCTCTGAATGAAACTAACCAGGAACCCTTTGAGGATATACTGCAGAATGCTGAACATCAGCGCATGTTCGAATAAGAGCTCACCCCTCTTTATTCTTCAGATTTTGAATTCTCCTGGAAAAAAAAAACGATCAAGCGCCTGTGCGATACTACTGCAACATATCCGTCTCTTTATTTTCGTCCCGTTATGTATGACGGTACTGAGTTTCTGGATGTTTGTCTCTTGGCCGCAGTCTCTTATTCCACGCAACAAGAAATCAACTCTCAGGAGTTAATGTTCCTATATGTGTGTCCCGTTTGTTCTTTGTATGCCATCTACTTAAGTCGCTTTTCTGTAAAGTGTCAAAGGCACTCGTCCAACAATACGTCTTAAGCATGTGATACCTTTAAAAACTGTAGTCGTCCTGACATCAAGCAACTGTTGTGCTAGTTTATAGCTGAAGCTTTTTACAGAAAGAAGGGTGGTCCAAATTATAATCATCGTGTGCGATAAAATGCAACTATGCAGAAGAAATGCACTACAGTTCATTTTGAAACAACTCTGTAGAGAGGTCACGTATACAGCCTACGAATCATTCATACACGCATGTGAAGCAGAAAAGGGCAAGGGCAGGTATACGCTGAAGAATTTGATGAAACGCCATCCTGCCGCAATTGTCACTATCCTCGCTCTGACCTTTCGTTCCGCACACATTTAGCCGCAAGGCCCAGCCGTGCCTGTGAGAACACGAGCACACGTCACGCTAATGCTATGCGCGCTCGCACTCGTAGACACACACATATGCACATCTGCAGCTCTCCTACAAGGTCGGGAGATGCGAATGATCTCGTCTAGTTCCCGCGCGTGCGCTGTGCATTATGCATCTCAACAGCATAATGCCTCCTGTGCGGGCCGTAAGTTCTATCCTGCTTCGGACACTCTGCATTATTCAGTAACCCGGTTCTCTGTGCACTGGCCCCCAGATAGCGGCGCTCCGCCACGTGCTAAGCACCGTGCTCCGAGACCCCGAGACTGGCATGTCCATAACTTAAAGGACGAGAGAATTAAAGGGAAAATCGAGTCGGAAACTGCACTGCCACGTCCCCGACCCTGCTCCTCATCCCTAGAGCTTCCTGCCTAAACCTGGGGATGGAGCAGGACATCCGCTTTCAGCGGCCCCCAACACCGCCATTCCCCTCAGAACATTGCATATGGAAGCCGAAAGCTTTAGGAAGATGTATGAGCATGCCTACCGTCGTTGAGGAGTAAACAGGAAGCTGAATCTTAGCACATTTCGAGGCTAATTCATACCGAGTGGAAAGCTGCCCTTGCGTGCAACGAAAGTTGTACCTTTCGAATGACCAAAATGTCGCCGCCCGGAATACTTTAAAAGCTTAGACTTTGAGCACAACAGCAGAGCTCTTGATGGCATCGTGTCTTTCCCCACCTAGTCACTATCGCTCGCAGATGCTGTGAATACTTTAAGGGCTTTTTTTTTGCGAGCTCAGAATTTCGCGAATGCGGCGAAGGCCGTAGTTTAACAATGTATCGCGAGGTAGCAGGGCTTTTCGTGACCGCCTGTTCCACGGGAAAGCCTCACGCTTTAGGACACATCAGATTACAATAAAGGGAAAGTTCTGTGCACGCTAAGTTGCATTTAAGAAGAAGCATGATGAAGCTCATTCACACGGAATGGCTTGTTGAAGTGTATTCTCAAAGTAAACGGCACATAGACGCTGTGTGTAACGGATAAGCTGTGACAGGTATTTCGAATAAATATCTATGAGCAAGTGTGAAGTCAGGCGTGTAGTGATGATTTGTATCAGATATATATTTGAAACAGGAACAACGAGATCTCATAAATTTTACATTTCGACAGATTGCGAGTAGACCTTTTGACCAAATTATTCACGAGAACTGTTTTACGCGATTCGGAAAAAAATGAATATTAGGTCCCCGCGTAAATTAAGTACTTTACCCTACTTCCGTAAGGAAATTAAATATGCTTCGAGGATTTCTTAAGCCGCATGGTACACATAGCACATTGTTCGGAAAGGTTTCATTTTATAACTCAATAGATATCCTCAAGCGAAACGGCGCTGACTTCCGGGGAGCTTGTAATTTATATTTTATTGAAAGAATCCAGTCCTATGACTTGTCATTTCAGGTCCATCGGTTTTGATCATTGAAGCAAAAAGGAACAGTTTGACACTTAAAGTTGTTCTCCGTACCAGATGCTGAATTGTTTACTACAGCAAAACAGCAATGTCCGTCAGACGGGATGTTGACATGGTTCCGCGAAGCTAATAGGGAGGTTGGAACTTGAACTAGCTCAAAGGCACTGTAAAGTAAGGCGAACGCTCGACTCAGGGGAACGAAGCAGGTTGCACTCTTTTCCCCAAGTTTTTCAGGTTGTGGTGTGGTTTTTTAGGCCAAGAGCACTCGGGGCGCTTTTTTTTTCTGTACACCGTAGTATTTTATTAACCCATCTTCCTCACAGGTTTTGTTTACCGTGCCGCGGACGATATTATGGCTTAGTTTGCTGATTTTCTGGTGCTCTCACATGCACGGACATGTATATTTATTTATTTATTTACATACCTACAGCACTCTCGCGGGAAACAAGCAGTGAAAAATAAAACGACACGTATACACGTAGTTGTCTTGATATGTTTTAATATGTAGTCATGTGTGTATTCTTTTCCTTAAATGATGCTCTATAATCTTAGTTGTGTACTGTACTATAAAAGCTGTTTACTTTGTTATTATTTTGTAGAGTTATTTTGTTGCCCATGGAGCAAAGTGAACTTAATTCGTACTGGAACCGCATCTAGCTTTTGCCTATGGGTGCGATAAAAGTTTTTTTTCTATTTCATGTGTTATGTAAATTAAAAAATGTAAAACAGCCGTTTTATGAGAGCCATTCTGAGCCGGCAATGATGACCTTTCAGTTTCATCCTGCTATGTAAGCAATAGGTGCCATCTAAATACAACACAAATCTTTAGATTGCAAGAATGCTATCTCAAGATTTTAAACAACAAATAGCAGTGTTCGGCATGGACGCCTGGTCTCAAACGGCAGAAATGAAAGCGCTAATCGCTCTTTTCGAACACGTCAGAAAGCATCCAAGACAGCGGATACATTGCAGACCATAAAGTCGTGTTCCTCCAGATTGTGGTGGATGAGGCGGTGACAGTGTATCCACAGTTTCGTTTCTCGAAGCCAAACCTCTACACTCACGTTCAATTTCTGTGTCCCATGAACTTCTTTTCACGGCTGCTGTCCTCACAGTGCTCTCATGCGTCGCCTGAAGATACTATTGCAGCAAATACCGGAATTATACAGCCTTTTCACCAAATCTTATTAAGCTACCATTCCCACATTTCTTGTTGTGTAATAGTTTGTGTATATTACTTCTCCCCCTATCCTCTCTTCCTGTCCCCTCACCTCTTTCATTTCATTCCCCCATTCTGCCTGCTATCCTTTAATTCCGCTGCCCCAGCTCAGGTGCTTCAGTATCGATGGCAGATGCCGGGGCTAGCAAAAATCTTTTCCTTCCTTTTTATTATTATTTTAATAAAAACCACTCACTACTACTACTACCATTCCCACACAAGTTTTTCAGTAGCCTAAAATCGATGCGGTGTGTACGGAGAATGTGAAATCTCTGGGAGATAATTTAGATCACAACTGCATTACAATTTTACATTAAATTCTTTTCTGCGCATCTGTCCAAGGATGGCAGAAACAGCCTTTATTCGAGCGACTTGTGTCCTAGATCTGCAGAAAAGATAGATTTCTCGGGCTCCCACGACTCCATTGAATACTTGCGCTGAGACGCAGCCTGTGCCGTGGCTTCTTTTCTTCTATTTTTCTCCTCCCAGGTTCTCTGATGCACATCCTGGTGATGGATCGTCCGAACCGGCATCTGGCCGACCTCCTGCTCAGCGCCCAAGTGCTGGCCGACAAGTGTCGCGACGGAGAGGACGTCGTCAACGTCTGGGTGCGCAAAAACACCTTTCAGTCACCCGCTTAGCAAAGAAAACGGCGCTAAATACGGGACAAAAGAGAAACATACACGAGAGGACCAGCGCATGTGTATTGTAGCGATAGTTACATTACGGTAGCATTTCGAGTCTTCAGCGTGGCGGCGCCGCCACCCTGTGGCTGCGCCACCACGCTGTCACGTGGTGCGGAGCAGCTGCCGGCGGCGCGGCGCCGTGGCTGATCACGTGGTTCGCCACGTGGTTGGTCACGTGACCAGCCGCGTGGTGCGGAGCAGCTGCTGCTGCCGGCGGCGCGGCGCGCCGGCGAAACCGAGCAGCCACAGCGGTGCGCATGCGCCGCGTCCAGTAGGACGAAGATAGCGAAGGAACGCCCAGCGGAACGGAGCGGCGAAAGGCTGACTTTGCAATTCAACTGAGCAAGTTCCACTCGGCCAGCTGTAGCTATCGTGTCACTCCAGGCTGAGCCATAGCTAAACCACCACCACCTTTTTTTTTTTGTGAATCATGAACCAACTAGCTGACACTAGAGTTCTTCTTGCTTAGCGTCACGCCTAGACCTTGGGAGTGGGAGCGGTGTTCGCACACAATTCCTAACGTCGTGCTGAATCCATTATAAATCTGCGATTGGAATGCATGCGTTCGGAATGAATAAAGCAACGATATTAATGGTAGCTTAGTTATACTTGCTGGGGGCTAGTTGGTGCATATTTCCGTAAAAGTATAAAGCCCCAAAACAGACAGCCCACAGTAAGAGAGGCGGGACAACCCCAACTTGCAACTGTTTATTCAAAGTGGATGAGACTGAATATCAGACAAAGAATCAAGAGGAAGAGGAGGAACCGTACATGCCGTGAGGGGTACGCAGAAACGAGCAGAGAAAGTGGCCACACACGTGTCTCATACCATTCTATCACATGTGTTGCATATGTCTTCTGTGTTCTGAAGTTGCATATCCCTCGCGCGCATGTGCGGTTTCTCCTCTTCCTCTTGATTCTGTGTCTTATATTCAGTCTCATCCTCTGTGAATAAACAGTTGCAAGTTGCGCCTGTCCCGTCTCTCTTACTGCGTGGTGTCTGTTTTGGCGCAAAGCCTTTTTACGAAAAAAAAAGACACGACATGAATGAACAGAAAAAACGCAAGCAGTGCGATTCCAATCCTGGTGGTTTATCTATTATTCCAGACCAGTAAGTCAGTTTCCGAAAGCCGCAGGGTAAAAATGAACGCTGAACTAGCATGTGCTTGTCACCATTGCTTTACAAAATGCTGTTGTGCAGCATTATGCTGCTTCTTTTTTTTGCCTTGAATGCGATAGTAGGACCACTGTTCAATTAAAAAAAATAGTTTCCTTAGAGCATTAATCCGATCATAGCGGCCATGGGGGAAACGATAACCGCGAGTGTTTGTTCAAAAGGGTTACAACAAACAAAAAAGACGCATACTCGACAGAGAATAGCATAGAACAAGGGCTGGAGTATTAACGGAAATTTTTATTCCGAACAGACCGTCGAATAGCAGATATGTGCCCGCATGCGTCAAGCCAGGAATGGTAATGTATGTATACGTCAAGCCAGGAGTGGTAATGTATGTATGATAATTAATAAAGAAACAAATTCGTTTAACGTTAATCGATGCACGGTGAACAACAATGCTCATGTTTCGCTATCTTTGGGCCTCAAAAATTTCGTCCTACCACAAATGCTTGTTTCAAAAATGATCCGCGTTAGTTACAAAACAGTGCCTTGTGAAACGCAATTCTCACCTCATGATTTGAGACCGTAGCCGCAAAGCACAATACAGCTATTTTATATCCTTTGTTACTTTAGTAATTGTTCTCCGTTCACATCTGTCCATCTCTGCGCATTGCAAATTTTTTTCTGACTTACTTAAAACGGTGCCCATAACTCACTTAATTCCACTGCCCTGTGAAAAGCCACGTCTCACGACTTCGAAGAACGATGCCAGCTCGGTAATTTTTCTACTCTTTCTTTTTTTCCTTCAAAAGACGCCTAATTTGTCTACGGGTTGTTAAAAATTAGGACGTCAAAATTTCTCAAAAGAAACGACGAGCAATGTGCCAAAGTAACTTTTGCGAGTACAAAGTGACAGAACAATTGTCATGAGTTAACAAAGTAATTAAAGTCAGCTGGAAACTTAATCCCTGCTGTTAGCGCTCATGTTTATGATTGGAAATTAGGGGCCTTTGTATGCTAAGGCCACACCGTTTGATAGTGTTCTCATAGGACACCAGGCTTCGCAAATGCTCATTTACAAATTTCCAACTCAACGGGTTTAATTACGTATGCAAAGTGGTGACTGGAGCGCAATACTTCTCCCTGTGTGACACAGCTTTCGCATGCGGTGTTTCGTCTACAAACATTGTAAACCTGCATGAGCCGCCGCGGTGGCTGAGTGGTTATGGCGCTCGGCTGCTGGCCCGAAAGTCGCGGGTTCGATCCCGGCCGCGGCGGTCGAATTTCGATGGAGGCGAAATTCTAGAGGCCCGTGTGCTGTGCGATGTCAGTGCACGTTAAAGAACCCCAGGTGGTCGAAATTTCCGGAGCCCTCCACTACGGCGTCCCTCATAGCCTGAGTCGCTTTGGGACGTTAAACCCCCATAAAACCAAACCTAAACCTGCATGAAGGTGATAAGTCGTCCCCTTTCACTTCCGGCTTGCGAAACCAAAGAAACACCATACGTACCAGCTGCGTCACGCCAATTAGAAGTTTCGTGCCCTTCATCGACGCCTTGCATGCGTAATTAAGCAGATTAATTTTCAAGCTAGGTGCGAATATATGGGAACACATAGCTTCTTATAAGGATCCCGCTTATTAGAGTAGGCTAAGAATACAAACGTCTTTAATGTTCCTGTGAAGGCAGGAAGGCCAACTGTACAATAGAACGTTTCATAGCTGGTTTAGTTATTAGGCGCAGTAACTATCGTCTCATTTTTGGTTTCATAAGAAGACCAAATGGACGCGAAATGGACAATGGCAAATGGACAGCTTATATAATACGGCCCCAGATGGCGTGAATGTCTTCATGCAAGGCTGCCTTCTTGAATGCTTTGGTTTCTTGTAAAGCTGACTAGTCGCTCTGGTTCATTTGTCATGTTGGCCTAAAGGCGGTTCACACTGGTGATTCGCGGAGGCCGCGAGACAGGTTTAAATCGATTTGCTACGCTCCCACCCGCTTTTCTAGTGCTTCGGAAACCGTAAACAAATTGACCAAAATCGGTCCCGCGACGTTTGCGACTCGCCAGTGCGAACCCAACTTAACGTGAGCATTCTTCTAGTAGCTGCAGTCCCCGGTCTTCTATATATCAGGAGCGTAATTCGTATAAAAGTGAGAGACAGAGATGCTTTTTCTGAATTCTTCTAGCGTAGTTCTGAATGCGACCACACCACGGCGCTGCCAGTCCGCGAGTTCTGTGAGGGGCCCTAACTCATGGTTCCCTCGTCGCTATTTTTGTTGCAGCTCAAGCTCCGGCCCAGCGGGAAACTCAACGTCCAGGTGCGACGCTTCCGCGAGGGAGAAGGTACGGCAATTCCGCGCAAACTCGTCAAACGAGCAGCCAGCATGCTGCGGTAACGAGCGGGCAGACGTTGCAGCTAAACGCAAATATTTGCGTTGGCTGCCGTCTTGAATATGCAATTCGTTAACGGGTGTAGCAGTATGTTTCCTGCCTGTCTATACGGGCTGCCTTCCAAGTTATCCCGAGGAGCTCGGATAATATTTCCTGCTCAGCACACATCGTTCACTCGAACCACGAACGAAGGGTTTGGCATGGTTGTAACATCTTACTCATTTGATACTAAACCACTCATTGATTAGCAGATTAGGTTTTCAGCAACCGCAAGTGCCTTTAAGGTTTCTGCAGGCTTCACGCCATGTAACTCAGCTCCCGCGTATCTACTGCCAGTAAGCGGCATCTATGCGCATAAGAAGAAAATATTCAAACGGGCTCCTGAGCATTGAATGCATACTGTCGTCATGTACAATACAAATATATTAATTAATATATATCTGAATAAAATGGAATTAAAAAATTCTGCACATTCCTTTTTCTTGTGGGCTTGTTTATATGCCACTGGAAAATAAGACGTTAATTAAAACAATAAAGCAAATTGGTTTTGTCGAGTTGGCAAGCCTTTGCAGATGTTCGCTTATGACGGAGTATAGTTGACATTCTTATAATGGTCCCGACGCACAGACTCAACAAAATCTCTCCACTTATATTAATGTGTAGCAAAGTTTTGTCGCTACATCTACCACAGGTGTGCGTAAAGATTTGGTTTAAAACAAAAGAAAATTGCCACCAAAATGCCCGTTACGTGGTTGTGGTTGTAGAAGTCTTGGTGCGCTGGCTTGGATACAGAGAAGGCCAGTGACTCCTTACAATAGCACCTGAAGACTCTTAAGCACTTTTTCCCAAGTCGAAAATACAGGTGTCGAACTGATGCGACCAAACCCGGCCGGCCTAGCCTACCGCATAAACTTCATTCCGGGGGCGGCATGCCCAAATCAGAACTCAGGCGCCTTGCGCCGGCCCTCAGGTAGGGTGGCTATAACTATTCAGGTGTGAACAGCGCGCGCGGTTTCCAAGGCTCTATCATCTCTCCTCTCCTCTTCAATATAGCTATGATCGGCATGGCAAAAGCACTCGAGGCTATTGAAGGCATCGGCTATACTATCTAAGCTGATGATATTACCATCTGGTCCACCTGGGGTTCCCTTGCCGACAAAGAAAACACCCTACAAGAGGAAGTCAATTGCGTAGAAAGACAAGCAGCAAATTGCGGCCTCCGCTGCGCACCCGACAAATCCGAAATTATCCGCATTCAGGGCTATGCCTACAAATCTCCCGGCGACATCGAGGTTTACCTCGAAGGCACGAGAATAAAGGAAGTCCCTCTTATCCGCATCCTGGGCCTTTGGCTTCAGAGCTACAGGAAAGCCAGCCGCACGTTACAGCGTTTCCGGACAACTGCCCTCCAGATCTCCCGCATGATTCGGCGCATCACCCGCAACCGAAAAGGCATGAGAGAGGAGGATACAATTCGACTGATACAGGCTCTAGTTATGAGCCGCCTGTCATACGGTCTCCCATTCCTACCACTTCTGGGGAATGAGCGAGACAAAGCAGATGTCATCATCCGTACCGCCTACAAACATGTGTTAGGCCTCCCTATGTACACGGCCAGCTGCCACCTCGAGGACCTGGGACTGAGCAACACAATAGAAGAAATTCGAGAAGCCGTCCTAGCATCGCAAAAGGAACGCCTCCTCACCATCAAAGCTGGACGCGCAATCTTGGAAAGAGTGGGTTCCCCGGCTGACATACGCGCCGTCCAGGACAACCGAGACCTACCCTCAACTCTGCGAATTCGCGTGTATGTAGCTCCACTCCCGAAGAACATGCACTCGGACTCACAAAAGGGACGACGAAAGGCACGAGTGGACTATCTGCACCGCACACATCGACAGGCACAAAATGCTGTATACGTCGACGCAGCCATGTACCCCGATTCAACAAACGCGGTGGCGGTCGTCTTGGACACCTATTTCAAGGAAATCGCCAGCGCCTCCCTACGAAACTGCTCTCCCACAGTGGCAGAAACTGCTGCAATTGCCCTCGCAATCCAGCACGGCGACGCTACGGGAAATGAGTTAAAAATTATTACCGACTCCCAGTCCGCGTGTCGCCTCTTCCTCTCTGGCAGACTTCCACACTCCGTCACTCCCATTCTGACTACCCCATAAGTTCAAAATTCCACATGCAAGCACCAAATCACTTGGACTCCTGGGCACGAGGGGCTCGAGGGAAACGAGGCTGCGGACAGTCTAGCTCGAGGATATACTAACCGAGCGACTAACCTCCCCGACCTCACCCCTCTCCCCTCTACGGACGGCGAGCGCCTCCTCCTTCTCCGAACACAAAGACAAGTCTATCCCCCACCACACCGTAAGCTAATGGCGGCAGAGGCGAGGGAATGGCGACAATTACAGACGAACACCCTTCCTAACCTACACAAGTACCACATCATCTTCCCCGACAAATATGACAGAATCTGCCCCTGGTGCGGCGGAATTCCAACAACATATCATGTAACATGAGGCTGCTAGGTCCCAAGCCCCCCGAACTAGACAAACATCACTCCCAGGAACAGTGGGAGTCTGCCCTGCTCAGCTCTGACTTGGCGACGCAGCGAAAGCTGATATCCCAAGCAAGAGCAACTGCGATGGACATTGGGGTCCTGAAATAAGGACTCCATCCAAAATTTGTATTTTCGCCTCTCTATCCTACCTTTTTGGAACAAATGTTTTCTACTACTACTAGCCGGAAGTGACCCCTCCGCTCCTGCCGCCAGGGTCGCTGATGGCTGGGGTGCTATAAACATATACAGGAACACTAGGATGCTGTCGCGCGATCGCTGCTCAAGAAGGGAGGAAAGCGCGCAGACCAATTTTTCTGCGCGATTGTGCTTTCGCCGTAGAATGCCGCCGATGATGAAGGAATGTCTCCGTGGTGGTGGTTTGACCCACTATCCCATTCTGAGCTATCTCCGAGTTGTTTAGAGTTATTCGCCTAGCAGAACCGCTTTCTTTCAAGAGCAGACTATAAGCATTTGGAGGAGAATGCTGTTGTTTGCAGGAATCATCAGTGCGGCATAGCATGAGCAAAGCTTTGATTGAAGGAAAAGTTGACATGTCATCAGGTGCGGTTTGTGGGCTGGTATCAAAAGTTGCACGCATACAGACGCCCACAGGCTTTTCTAGAGCTCGCATGGCGCGTTTCGTTTTGCGTTTGTGATTTCCGTCACTGCCTGCATGGTTCAACACAGCTTCTCGAGACACTAGCAGTAAACCCCGATTGCTGAAAAGTTGCGTGCACGATTAGCTTTTCTTACGAGTCCTAGGCAACTCGTACAGACGCCATCGTACACCCCAGTGCGGCCTTAGATGCTCAAAGCAAGTGTGGACGTCTGTGCAACAAGTGGCAAGACATATCAGGCAACTGTAGATCATCAGTATCTTGTGTGCTTAGCATACTGCTGCGCTCACCAAGTCTGCGTGGCGTTTTACTGCCGACAGGGATGTTCCTTTCATTGGAAGGAACAGAGGTGGAATTATGTCCACGTGCAGAGTTGGTCAAGAGTTACCAGTCCACAGGGTCTGCCTTTCATCCGCAAACCTTGGCACTTAAGATGCCGATAAAGCTATCAAGACTCTCGTAAGTAAGAACGATATTTCTTCTACCGTCTACAGATATGAAGAGCACCGAGGGTGTCGGAAGTGTCTACTACACTGCTGAAAAACAGACCGTGTCGCCTGGGAACTTTTGACCGACCCTGTACATCCCGCTAAGTGGTCGTCTTCACACTAGTCGTGCTGCTTTCTAAAATGTCACTGTTATCTAACCGACAAGAAGCTACATACACTGAACAATGGGGCGCGAAACGTTTTGGTTGAACCCACTTCACAAAGATTGCTAAAGTTGCGCTTGAGGATAGCAATCTTCCGTGAAGCAGAGAATAACTAGGCAAAGCAAGCGGAGGCGGTGTGTGGGTGACAGCAAACAGAAAGAGCCCGGACTAGGAGGGTGGTATGAAAGAAACCTGTCGCCGGGCAGAAAGGGGTAAGAGACGGGGTTGACCTAGGTTGGGAGCACGCGAACCATCGCAAAGCTGGACAAAAGAAACGAACAAATGGGTAAGAAGCGAGCTTGGGCAGTAATAGCCCCGAAAAAGAGAATAAAAGGAATAGAGAATGAGATAAAAAGAAGGAAAGATGAGGAAAAGAAACAACAAAGAAAGACAAAACCAAAATACCAAGAAAAAACAAGTAATAAGAAGGAATTCTTCTATAGAACCACTGCAAAAGGCAGCAGGCGCTATTAAAGGTCTATGTATATCAGACTTCGTTTCGAGAAATCTTGCCAGAACAACACTAACACGGGCCATATATTTTTGTCCTTCATCACAACAACAGGGGAATGCAAAAACGCTAGTTCGTAAAATTTCGGTACATTTAAAACAACCCCACACAGCCAAAATTAACTTTGAGCCCTCCATTACGATCTTACTATACCTTCTCAACTTCTGAATACAAATATCCACTAATATTTTGTGTTACTAACGTGTACACAACACAATGTAGTCTGGGCAAGTAATTCTCTAACTGGGGAGCAAAATAAAAACGCATGAAACACTTTTCGCTTATTTTAAAAATTTCCACAGAGCAAATCAACTTGCTTTGGTCAGAGTAAATAGCTTTTAATTTCAGTACGGCTCGGCATGTGTCCTTCAAGAAAGCACAGCGCACAAGACAGGTGTAGGTGCTAACTCTTAACTCAAGTATCACACATTATTGTGGAAGCTCAAATGAGAGAAAAGTAAATTACCTAAGTCCGGAGGCAAGAATAAGCGCGAATGATGATTTCTTGCCGCGCCCAAAGCTGCACGACCTGCTCGCTCTGACAGCGCCCCTGTCTGTAGCACACCCCGCGGTAGCAGCGCAGTTTGTAGCCAACTTTCGGCGACCGCTTTTCACACCTCAAAAATTCTAACCGCCCTTCCTCAAGAACGGAACAACTCCCCGCTTTCGATCTGTCCGACCGCGTGACAGTGAAAAAAGGAAGCGAGGGCGAAAGCCCCCCCCCCCCCCCCCCAATTCGACCCGCGACACTCTTCAAAGAAAAAAAAACAAAACCAGTAATCCCATCGCCTCCTCTGACCCTCCCCGCTCCGTTCTTTTTAGGAAAACAGGGGGGGGGGGGGGGGAGCGAGTGCGAGCTACCTGTCCCATTGTTGTGCACAGCCCCTACGACGAGTGACTCATCAGTCACGTATGTGGGCGCGCGGAGGAACGGACTGTACCACGACAGGACAGCGACACGCTGAAACATGTCCCCTGCTGCTGCCACACCACCACCGTCCTAGGGAAAAGAGTAGGAGTACTTGCGCAGGAGGGATCTGTAATGGTATCACATTGTACTCCTGAGGGTAGGTTAAGCGTCGCTTGTTTTGTTTTTTTGTTTGTTTCTTGAGTGTCTGGCACCGTGTGTGGCTACGAAGGCGCCCGTGAACTAGGTGAATTGAATAAGCCGTAGTCTAATTAGGTGGTCTGCGCGAGTAGGCCCCACGTGCAATCCTAACACCCGTTGTCAGTCACAATTCACTTCTTTACGTTGTGTTAAACTGATGACACCCGCCACGCCTCGCCTTCTCTGCACCGCAGCCACTCCCTTGGAAGAGGAGCCCAAGGCTGCCGGAGGCATCACCCGCCGCCGTGGCGCCATCAAGCACCAGAAGGTCTTCGAGGTCAAGGGTCACAAGTTCATCGAGAAGTTCTTCCGACAGCCCACCTTCTGCGCCTTCTGCAAGGAGTTCCTCTGGTGAGTTTCACCATTTCGATGGCGACTATTCCTCGGAGCGTTAACTCTGAGCAGTTGATAGGTAACTGCGGAAAATACCGAACAAAACACGCTGGAAGCGTCGTGACTCGTGGCCATGCGTGGTGCGGTGTTAGTGCTGATAGCTGATATGGCTTGCTATCCTTACTCCCTATCCCTCCCCTCTTTCTTTCCCCTTCACTGTCTTCTCCCTGCCCTTTAATTAAGCTAGCCGCAGCTCATGGGCTTCAGGTTTCGATGACAGATGCCGCGGCTAGCAACATCTTTTTCTTGTTTTTATTGCATGAAGTAAACCGCTAACAATAATAATCACCTGGCTTGCATCCATGCAGAATTTCATTATTCTGACAGGCCATGCGTTGTGTTTCCGGTTTCCGTGCAAAGCCGAGCCCTCAATGTAGATGATGGGTTCCGGACCTGGTTAACTTGGTTATTTTTATAATAATGTTGTGAACTTTTCTGAACACCACGGAAACCAATGTGGCTTGTGCATCGAAAACGGTAAAATTAGTAGAGCTTAAAAGTAACATTTTTGTGTTTTCCACTAAGATCATCCTGAGTTTTACACTACAAGTGAACGACTGCAGGCTTTTATTGAAATATTAGTGCCGGTAGAAAAAGTTTTCATTCGGAATATTTGAAGGAGAAAACCCTTCTCCACAGTATACCTGAAAACACCGGCCGTTCGCAGTAGACTGTAGGCGAATAAACACGCGTCATGTTCCACCACGCACAAAAACAAAACCACCGTTGACAAGCAGGACGCTAGTTTATCCGATATTTATTTTTCCTTGCGTACATGTGTTATGTCTTCTTTAAATGCTTCGTTCTTCTGTGATGAGAGTTACAGCGGCGTCATTACAAACTTTGTTTTTGTTTTGTTCTGAATAACTCTCCACAAAACGGTCGTCACAAAGTATTCACCGTTCAGTATGCGGGACAAGGAAAATGTACATTTTGGTGGCCAGTGATTCCGTTCAACAAATGGAGCACTCGTCACAACCGAATCAGCAAACTGCGCGATGCTTTTACAAGAGCGGCATTAGCATTAGATCGGTATACTACCACGTGTGGAGGAAAAGAGTGAGAGGCTTAGAGCATGAATCTGATTTCAGATAGAATCACAAAAGCTCCGTGCCGTCTGTAAAATCTCAGTATCCCGAAAAGCGAATTTTACATGTACAGCAAATACCGGGTAAAGATTTAGTCAAGCAGGTGAAACAGGGGTCACAAAACGTGTTCGAGAACAAATGCACCAAATGCGGGAAGAATAGAGAGAACATAGAAGAGAAAACAGTTTAGCACCTTTCGCGCACCCGAAGAGCAGGAACAGGAAGAGCCGGACACCGGTTGTGCCGTTCATAGAGATCACATATAAAACGACAATGTCCTTTGGCTCCAGGAGGTTTTGGTTGACAGGTTATTTCAAAGTATCTTATCCTGTGCACCTAACCCATGGAATATCGCAGCATCGCTGTTTGTGCAGTCATGCAGCAGGAAAATATGGTCGTTGCTTTTTTAGGGTATTTTAGGGCGTAATATGGATGACTAGAACGTAACCTGGTGCTCGGCTACTCTTTTTAAAATGCCTTGAAAAAATTGATTTCTCTCCCACCTTTGAGCAGTGCAAACATTCTAGCCATGGCGCTTTTGTCTGAGTTGACTATGCGCCACTACAATAAAATCATGGTCAGTACGGATGACTCCTTAAGCGGACTGTTTTGTCATATAAGCTAGAGCAGCTAATAGAGCAGCTAATCAAGCAGGGCGCTTTGTTCGACTATGTGACCTCTGTGATAACCTAAGTATTATTTCAGTCCCGTAACCGCACAAGCGTCCATGATCGTGGGAATATCTTCAGTCAAGGCAGGGCACAGTCAAAGACTAAAGGCGCTTGTTTTTGCTTTGCCCTTTCGCCGCCGGAGCAAAAAGACTTTGTAAAGCATAGTTTCCATGCACTGGAGTGATAAGAGGAAACTTCAGTCCTTGCCCTACAGTTCCAAACAGCGAGAACATGATTAGGCAAAAGTCTGGCGATAACTAAGACAATTATAGAAATATAGACCCGAACATTGCAACCGCGGATTAGCGGCCATTGTTTCTATGTGCAGCCGTTCTATGCCCAGCTTCCTGTGCTCATTCATATACTAGTATATTGGATGTACAGAGCTCAGTTTCTCCTGCAGGCCTCACCAAGCACATAGGATTTAGTGCATCCCAACGTCTGAATGCTGGGGGGTACCACTCGGTATAAGGAAGCAATCTTTATAACTACATCAGGGACAGTGTGAGCAGCTTAGAAGCCCTCTGTCATTTTCGTTGAGCGACACCGTTCACGGCCCTTCCTTTTCCATGCACTCGACTCGTGATTGCGGTTACTGCAAAAGACAACGATACCTGTGCATGGGACTCTTTTCTGGCTAAAAGCATTGATGTAGTGGGACTCCATAACCGAAAACGTGTTCTGCTGAGGAACGAGGCGGCCATCTTTGGGCGGCCTGTACTACAAACACCATCTGCTCCTGAAGTCAGCGCTGACGTGAGTGAGCCATCTGCGGCGTATTATCCAAATCGCCTTGGAGGAGGGCGCACCTGCGGAGAGTGGCCAGCTGATTAGCTGCCTCTATTGCAGCCCGTCCTGTGGCACTAGCCTCCAGATCTTTTCAATGCGACCTGAAGTTAGCACACCGTTTTCATGCTATATTTATTTGTCTTCATTTATGACTCCCGAAATGCCACATAACCATCAGCTACGCGCCAAACGCCCTTTTTAATTGTGTCTTATTAGACCAGGCAACCCTACACAACAGCTTTCCCTACTCCCGTCTTCCCATCCTGGTCTCCCCCGGACGTAATTTCCTTCGCATGAATAGTACATTTCCACTCTAACAGTCCACCCGTCATCCCTTCCGCGAAGATGTGTTCTACTCAGGTCGAAGCGTTCGGCAGCCCTCAAGATGTGCAGGCTACAGCTGTGGCGACCTTTGACTTTCAGTGCGTCTGTCAATGTTTGTCGTGCTAGACACTGACCACATTTTTCTACTTCTTATTCTTTTACGCCCCCCTCATCCCTCTTCCCCAGTGCAGGGTAGCCAATCGGAAAATTCTACCGATTAACCTCCCTGGCTTTCCTCTACCACTTCTCCCTCTCTCTTCCGCGCATCGCCATGTCAGGCAAAGGTCCAATTTTCTCCTCTGAATTGGTTTGTAATTCGCGCCGCTGTTCGTTTTTTTTTTTTTGGTCTGTCACGAGGCTGGCGCTTTCCAAAGTAGCGAATGACCTCTTCAATGAGTATCTGGAGACGCGGGAGCCTGGAATTACGCGTGGCGTAGGTTGGAAGGCTGTTCCAGTCTCTTTAATCTCTGACAAACAAACAGCGAGGAAAATTACAAACGCTTAACAGTGAACGCAAAAAGGAGACAAAAGTGCTTTTGGTGGCTGACGCTAATTGAGAGGCACTGATGAGCTTACTAAAAAGGCCTTCGCTGAATGGTGATAATATAATGGCGGGTGACCGTACAGTGAAAATGCTAATGTAACTCTTGTGGATGGTTCAGGTACACCGATACGCAAAGTGTTTTCCATGGGTTCAATTGCCAAGGATTGCGAACTACGCGTGCATACCCTAATTCATGGGCGGCAATGCTACGCATGCTAATTCATTTTAAACAAGGAGAACCTAGTTGCGAGTTGTCTAGGTTAGCTCAGAACGACACTGGTATCGTTAAAAATATTAAATATACGACATGAAATTAACCCCGACTCTCATGTCCTCAAGGTACAGCAACAGCCTCGGCTTCGGAAAGGAGCGGGTTCAACTCCCACTGCCGGTCGGCTGCCCACCGAGTTTTTCAATTATGTTTAAGTTACCCCCGACCTGGTGGTCGGCTTTCCAGGGTGAATGGCTTGGAAAAGGAGAGTGCGCCTTGGAATACAGCCAGCCACTCTTCGCTTCAAAAGGCACTTAAAAAAAAAGCTTCAAAAATTTTGAAAAGGATTAATATAGATATTTTTTTCAGAGGAGGGAGATATATATGAACTCTTAGTAATGTACACCGGCGTGCGAGGACGTTGCTTTCAGTGAAAGGCGATCGAAAGTCCTAATTGAATAGACACTTCATATTACGGCCGTTCTCAAGGTAATGACGGCCACTTTGATTTAGTGCAGTTACCACAAGAGTGTTTTATATAGAGCGCGAGTGTGCCAGATACACTTTTTTCTTTAAGAATGTTATTGGGTTATTGGGTGTGCGCAAGAATAAGAATGTTATTAGGTGTACGCAAAGAAATTGTAAAGTAAGTTTCGATTCTTCTTAAGCGCTTTCGAGGAAGAAATGAAGCGGGAGGCGAAAATATTGATTGCTATTAAGGGTCGCTGTAGCGGAGGGCTTCAGAGTTATTTTAATTACTTGAGGTTCAGTACCGTTCTATCGGCGTCAGTCAAAATGAGCATACTCCTATTGCAGTATCAAAAGAAAAAAGAGGTCATCTTAGTCCAACAAAACCGAGTACTAGCGCATTTAGCTTTCAATTCGCTGGTGCAAAGACCACTGCGTGGATGTGTTAATATAGCTTACTGTTTTTCTCTCTACTTTCATTGCCGTGATTGTTCTTTCACGTTTCATCGCTCGACGGTGAGGCACGAATACCTTCGTTACTAAAGGAAACAAAGTTTCTATTTAATGATTACCGTATTTTCCGGACTGTACGTGTTTAAGAGCTAAAACTTCTCGTGGTGGGGACCGTATATGACCGCGACTATAGATGATTTAATTTCTTAAGATCACTTGTCATGCGCGAAAAAGCCTAGTATGGCTTTCGAAGTAAAAACAAAACGGGCCCCGATTGCGGCTGCGACATTTTGCCATGCTAAAGCACGTAATGAAATCCGCCCCGAAATGTAGTCAGCTTCGATACGAAAGCAAATGCTGCTGGCGGTACTCAGAGTGGCTACGTTTCACTGCTTAAATTTATGAGCAGATGCAAAAAAAAAAATCTCGATTAGTAACACTGGAGGCGTCGTAGTCCTTACTGAAGAACGGTTGCGATAGCTACAAAGAGACAAGAGCCTTTCCGACAGCATTATATGGAGTTCAGCGAATGGCACCGTGTGCAAGCAGTCAAGTCGAACCATCAAGAATTTGACGTCGATGAAGGAAGTGCAAAAATGTCGACTGCTTCCTTGAAACACCTAATGAAAATCTGAGCTGCTTCCCTTAAACATCAGCGAACAATCTAAAAAAAATATTTTAAGCCGACATTCGTCCCAGCGGGCTATATACACCGGATGCAGACTATCTAAGCAGAAGCTTTCTATTTTAGGCCAATATTCCCCCGCGGACTATACACAGGGTGCGGACTATAGTTCGGAAAATACGGTACATTCAATAATTACTCCAAATCATGTGCGACAAGCACACTTTCTTCTGTTTTGTAACTGGTTTTCCTGTTGGGCCTTTTATATCCAAAAACTCATTTTCAACATTAGTTCAAAATAACCGAAAAGTTTATCTTGTTGTGTACACTGATTGTCCCTTTTTCACGTTGAAGGCTCCTGTAAACTGACAACTCAAAGCAGACAGGCGCCTTTTGCACGGCAGCTACATGCTGCGCGATGTCAGCGGAAGTCCGTACCCAAAACTTGTTGGCGAAAATTTAGAAAGAAAAATCGCCATTAATTGTTTCTCTTTTTTATTTCACTACAAACCTGCCGGAAAATCAGCTATCATGGTCAAGATTTCGCACTTCGGTTTAACTACACTGACGTACCGGGTGTATCAAATGAATGTGTGCGTTGTGCGGTTTGGTTTAAAGGGGCTGTCAAGGGGGCTGTAATAAAGTTGCGGCATGCCTGAGATATTGAAGCACGCCGCTTCACGAATAGTGTCCAGCAAGGATTTTTTAAATGCGCTTTGTAGAAGCTGAGTTATCTGTAGTTACAATTTGTATTTCAGCGTCTTCGCGCCTTTCCCTCTCCTCTCGTCGATTTTTGCACGCTGGAAAGGTAGGCGCTCCCTTCGCCAACCCCCCTTAGCGAGCGGAGCTTCCCGACCCAGCCGGAGCTAAGCGGCTTATTGGCCGCGGCCACGGTAGCTGCCTGACGTCTGAAAAAATCTAACCAATGGCCACCTCTCACCTTGTCTACGCAGACGCGGGGGACGGAGGAGGGCGCGAGCATGAAAAAGTCGCCGGGAAGGGCTCGCCAACTTTGACGCGAGATTGTGGGTCGTCTGCTGTGTGTAGAAGAGTATTATTTGGCTCTGGTTTTCATGGCAACGCAGTGCAGTGATTAAGTGAATTAATGTGCTCTCTTCGGAAGGCGTTTCAGAGCCGCTTTAAGCAAACACCGCTTCATGTGAGCTGGCCAGGCGGTGTCGAAGAAAGTATTCTTTTTGCTGAGTAAACAGATTCCAACTCAAGCCGACGTATTCAAAACGTCCGCGAGAAAACAAAAATGTAGAGGAGGTTGCGTTTTGACTAATCTATGAAGGGATAATTTCAGTGATTCAACGAACGGGCTCGCTACGCGGGCAACACAAAGAAACCAGGTCGTCCTGCCCCTGACTCTGTGTTTGCGGCACAGTGACTGCCCTTTTAGAGTGAAAGCGCTCCTTCGTGAGGTCAAACCGGCTCAGAGTGGTTTCTGTGAAGCTTGCACATCTTCTTCTTCAACAAATACTACTATCAAACTAATATTCGCGCTTTCAGATATGTGGCGGTGGTCACAGAGAGATGTGCGCTGCAAGCTTTGGCGTGGACAACGTTGTGCCAGAAAGTACTACAGAACAATACGCGTTGGTGTTGACAACATTGCTTCAGAAACGCGGCACTGTAGCATATGCCGCCGGCGTACATTGGGTAAATTAGCATTGAAGATGAAAAAGTTGAAAACGCGTTAACTGGCTCCCTGGGTCAGTGGACACCTCAATCTCGCTTTCAAATACTCCTTTGCCACATGTAACCGAGCGACAGGTTTTTGCTTCTAAACCATATAATAGAGCCGTTACGGCACCCCTAAACCGAAAAGTGTCAAAACTTGTGGACAAGGGCTCACCTTACTTTACAGATTAATAGCTTAAGGGCTGCTGCCATAAGTGCTTCGCTACTTGTCTAAGAAACAAACCACCTGTGCCCGGTTACTTTTGGGAAAGACTCTACGTGGAAGTGCCCACCTTCAAAAAGCTGCTTTCGCACACTATTTCGTACTGAGCATTGTTAAATCGCCAGCAAATTTTTCGTTTTCACGACAACAAAAGCTGCACTCTCGGTCGCCACCAACATGCGCTGCGTGCTATCAAAGCGCGCAGGTTGTTACCAGCGTTCAGGGCAAGACAAAAGTCGAAACGCTTATATATGTCTGTAGTAATCGCAAATGTTTGATCGTAAGTATGAACTTGCCAACAATTCTGCTGATGACAGCTGCTTTGAGCGCTGCAAAGTTTTAGGTATCTCAAAGAAATTGCAGTAATTATCCACCTCTATGATGTTCGATCACCGTGTAAGAATATATTCTTCTTACACCGCACGTTCGACTCACACAACTTAGACGACTCAGATTGTAGGCGGACGCCACCGCCTTCTCACAGCGCGGTTGAGGTGTCCAATGACCCAGCGAGGCAGTAAAACTTGCTACTCAGAGGCTTCACACAAACACACCGCTAAAACTCAGAGAGTGCGTCTAGTATTGCTTTCGCACTAAAAACTCTCTTAACGCACCGCATTTTGTGAAACGGCCGATGACGCCGACACCTATTTTTAACTTTTCAACCTTTTCTAGCCTATTACCACCTTTTTTTTCTAGTGGAGGTAACGTCTTTCTTTTACTGCGCGGTAATCTGTCGTTATAGGCCATCTTTAATTTAACGTGTACGTTCCTGAAAATCAGCGTAGTACGGTCGCTCCCACATGACCTAACCACGGTTCCTACGTTTTGAAACGTTAGAAATGGGACGAGGTCTCATCAGAGCATGGCGTATACTTTTGACTGCACTGCCACAGCGTCGAAACTTTCGCCCTTTCGCAATGCTTAGCGGGAAAATAGTCGAAAATTCTCCGAGGTCTAACGCTATCCACGTGGAAAGGGAGTGAAGAAGGTGAAGGGTGAAAGCAGGTCAGCTCCAGTCCGAATCGCTACAGCAGAGTGTACTGCAAACGCCCTGAAGCCCAGGTCCACCGCATCCAAACGCCCAGTCACGCATTCTTTGCTTCGCTCTTGAAGTCGGTACCGATGCACTCCAGTCACCACTATAGTACATCAGCGTCTAGTTTGCTGCCGACGGAGACTAACTCAGTCAATCCGTTTCCAGAGGACGTGCTATCAATACAAAAACACTGAAATCAGACGGAGTGGCCACATAAGAGAAGGAATAAAGCTGTCTTCGGGTTCTATAGAGCAGTAAGGAAACGCTAGCAAGATGACTCCCCTCTTAACAGTTGCACAAAGTGACGGCGCTGCCCTCGTGGGTGATGGAGACGTCGCGTGGACGTGCGCAGTTTAGATTTTGTGTCAGTTTCGTTTTTCTGTCTTCTAAGCTTGACCTCTGCCCTTCACCACGCCACAGAGGAACTGTTGGCAGGCTATTACAAAAGTGTTGTGTGTTATATGCCTGCTTTGGTCAACATATACGAAGAATTCCAATACTGCCTGTTGCTAACTTTGAAGGAATGGAAGCGTATGCAAGCTTCTCGGAAGTATAGTCTCTGCAGAGGCTACATATAACTCTGTTTCTCACGCGTGCGGAGAATGTCGCCGCACCGATAGCTTCATTATTTCTACAAAAGGCATAGTCCACCATGCGCAGACGCTTGAATGCAAACTCTTCGCTTCGCCTGCCATAAGTCTTTTCTGCTGTTACTGCGTACAGTGTCGCCAAAATTGCCACTGGGTCCAAGTTGGCGGCCCCAAACAGATTTGTTGTGGTGGTTGCGTTGGGGTATCAGGAGTTGTTTTAGCGCTGTTAGGGGTTATACTGTAAATAGTTTGTCGCACAGAGGTCATGCGGCACAGACGTCATTGTCAAGCCCCGAAGGATGGATGGAAGACATGAGCGTCCCCTTCATAACGGGGTGGTGGCCGTTCCCACCATACTTTTTTTAGCGACAAAGCACACACTATAAGTCACGCGCTTACCACTTTCCTCAGTGATCGCCCGATTCCTGGCTAAACCTATATTGTAACTGAAGTACGAGCTGCCGCGGTTACCTCTGCACATAAAATATTAGAAAAAGAAATACAGGCGCTGATCCTGTCGTGCAGTAGCAATAATGGATCAAACGAGACTCCAGAATGACGAACTGTTTTAGACAATCTCACCCAACAGCATCCCCACCCTTTTTTTTCACACCACGAAGTAAGCCTGTTCCAAGGTGCAAGACTGTAGACGTAGTGCCGACGCTGTTTCCCTACAGTCGGTTGCTAGACGCGTCCGCCCACTCTCAACAGACGCCCACACACAGCGACTGCCTCAGAAAATCGTTTCGAAACGTCTTTTTTCTCCTCCGCTCTGTCTTCGACCGCCACTTCAATCGCGTCACGTCCGACGCCAATCCCGGCCTCAAACCATGGCCTTCCCATTTCGTCGCCGGGAATTTCAATGAGCTTCCCGGCGGCTTAGCGCCAAGGCGGCAACCGCTGCATGGCAATGCGCCGCGCCCGTAAACCGCGGGACTGCGCCGCAGCAGCTGTGGGCCCAGATATCGGCCGCTTCTCCGCAGTGCAAACTCGAGTGAGGGGTGTGCGCGATTAAACGGCACAGACTCCGAAAGAAGAAGGTGCGCCCCAACACTCGCCCCCCTTTACAGGCAAGCCGAACGCCCCAAATGACTCGTCCCTTCTTAAGAGCGACTTTATCGCCAGCTCCGCAGTATGCCTGCCCCCGTTGTTGGCTGTAAATATGCAAACTTCTTTAGCTCTCTGTTCGATGAGCGGTTGTTTACGACAACTCTCCAAACGCCTAGAGAATCTCAAAGACCTCTGCGGATTCGCACGCTCGAGAACTCTTAGTTCACGCGGTGTCTGAAAAGTTTTGTGCGAACAGTCTAACGGAGCAGAATCCGGAGCCAATCTAGATGCGAGGCCTATTCTGAATGTACCATCGGGGGCGAAAGTAACGCCCCCCCCCCTTCCCCCGACCTCCAAGTTCCGGCCCGTGCCACTGTGCGTGGGCTCGCTTCGTTCTTACAGACAACTGTCAAATATAACATGAATAGAGATGGCATATGGATTTATTGTTTAGCTGATCAGCATAGCAGTGCTCGGTTCCCTTCAGTCAGAAGGTTGTCATCAAACCCGCAAAGCGGCCGCCATTCATTACTTTTCTTTAGGAACGATGAAATATTATTGCGTTAACATGAGAAGTTGAGCTAGTGGGTGCGTATTCATTGTTAACAAGCGCAAAAAACGAAGACGATGATGATTATGATGATGATGATGTCCTCTGGCTTAGTGGCATATACCCACGGCGGTATTGGCCAAGGTGCATTGCGGATACAGACGCACTCGTGAACAAAGACAAAGATGATGATGATGAGGATGATGATGATGATGGCCTCTGGCTGAATCCTACATGAAGACAAAGACGTTATGTTGTGTTGTCGTCGTCTTCTCTGACTTCTTCGTCTTTTTTTGCATTCATTAGCTATGAATTAAATAGTATTGGGCAACAGTGGCTATAAAAAGGAAAATTTAGAGAGTTATGCGCTTGAGACAAAACAAAAGCGAAGGTTATCCTACATGAAATTCAGAAATGAAAACAGGTTTGTGCAGGACGTGTAGTGCAAAACTTATGTGGGAGATAGCTCGTTCAGCTATCACAGAGACTGATTCCTGCTTTCACTCGTATGTCACCGCCTACTCTTTGTTACTCGCAATCATGAAACCTTCAATAAAATCCTCTATGCTTGCTGCATTTCTAATGTAGAAGGCGTAAGTATTAAGCAGTGTGTTCGTAAGTGAATTTTAGCTTTCATTTGAGAAAGGTGTGAATAAGTCTAAATAAACAGCTATCCACCCTCGTACCTGTCTTTTTTTCCTGATATCCCTCCAACTACAAGGCGGAGCTTGTTACTAATAATGTGCATCAATTATTCCTCGCAAGAAATATCACCATCCGCGTGTTCCTTCACAATATATATCGTAAATACAGACCTGTGAAGATTAAATCTAATTGTTATCGCCTTCATGACAACGCAGGTAAGCTCAGCTGGTGGTTCAGTACTTGTAAAATCATCTTCGACGCTTCCAAAAGTGGGCATATTCGATTTTCACATCACAAGATGCTTCTTTATGTCAAGCACACTTCTGATATTGTGAACATCACGCAAGCGTACCTCACTACAGTAAACAATGTGTCAGCGTCGCCTTTACGTTGAGCGTCTCTCATAGCCTGAGTCGCTTTGGGATGTTAAACCCCATAAACCAAACCTTTACGTTGTCATCAAATTTTCATGGCAGTCGTATCCTGCCAAAAGCTAGCTTCACGCTTGGCTTCCTTCCCCGCTCAGTAAATATTGTAGCGTTTGAACAAGAATTGTAATTTACATAGGTGACTACTCGTACGTTTGTAAAGAACCGATATCATCTGACCACTCCCTGAACGAATCGAAACCTTGCGAAAACGGGCTTCTCACTCTGTTTTCTCTCTGTATGACAATCATGCAAGTGTAACGGGAAAATAAATAATAACTCCCCTTTGAAACCCTGACTGACCGACCACCAGCGCAAGCCTTGGTGTTTCTTCGGAGAGTCTGTTAGAGTTCCCTGGACTGTAAAAAGCTTATACAGCGAAAGCTGTTACAAGGTTGGTTTACCCACATAGCCCTGCCTTCTACCGTAGAACCTAAAGCGTACTCGAGCCTTAAGGCCTTACTTAATTAAAGAGTGAAAATAATTTACCTCATTTGTTGATATTTTTTTTAATTTAAATGAATTCAATTCAATTAGCTTCACACCTGCCAACCGTGGCAGGTGACAAAATGGAGCGATGGAACGTACCAGAGAGAAGAGAAAGAGAGGGCGGGAAGCGACAGGTGGACTTGTGGCTTGCGAGGTTATGGCGAAAGCGGAGAAAAAGCGCAACCAAAAGGTGGCGGGCACGGGAAGAACCCAGAGGGTGGCTATCGTGGAAGGCGCAAACTATGACGAGGGCAGAAGAACGCGCAACCTGACTGTGCTTGCACGCCAGAATGGAGGGCTGTGTGGCTAAACCAAAAGCAATAACAGCCTTCGCTGATTCATGCGCTTAGCAGGTAAGCCTAGCTCTACACAATTTTTTTTAAGTGCTGCTCGCATAATCACCAGGTATTTAAAAAGACAACTTGTACAGTTTTCTTTCTGCGCACACTTAGGTTTTCTTAAACCTCGCCAATCCATCGAATTAAGTGACAGTAGAATAAGACGCCGGTCGGAACTCTTACTTTCCCTCAACCTGACTGCTTTCTTCGAGTGTGCTCTGGACATTTTGCTTTGAATGCTCTGTTACCTATAGCTGTATGTTCTTGCAACTTTTTCTCCTTCGTGTATTTCCTTTACACGTTCCCGTAGTCTTCTTGCGTTTGCCAATCAGCTGGCAAATGCAAGTTGAGTTCAAGTTAAAGTGAATTCAAGTTCAAGAGTTCAAGACCAAAAGTTGAGTGCCGTGCCGGCCGCGGGGACTGAATTTCGATGAACAGGGAATTCGAAAGATGTGTCTTAGCTGTGCGATGCCAGTGCACGTTAAGTAATCTCAGGTGGTCAGATTTAAACCTAAGCCCTCTACAATGGCCTGCTTCAGAGGCAACTAGAAGCCTTTTATGCAAACAAACGATTCCCCCTCTTCTGTCATATAATGCAAGGGAAGGAGGAAAAAATAGTAGGTGACGACTGAGAGTCAGATGGGTGCAGATAATACGAAGTTTGCAGGAAAAGGGCAGCCGCAGGTGGTGCGGGACAGGCTTAATGATCATACAGTTGGAGACGCCTTTGTCGTACAGTGGATGTTAACGTGGTTGAAGATGCTAAATATTTTTCAACTGCGATCATCGGCGGTCTCGAGAAATAATCTAATATATCTTTCCTGCGCAAGAGCTGCGAAACCAAATAAATTAGTTTTATGTTGATTTTCTAGGGTAGAAACGTGCTTAACCGTTTGGACAGGACTAATGTAGAGCGTCGCATCCGCGCCCACGACGGCGCCGCGACGCTTGAGACGCCAGCAGTGCCTAGATAAATAAAATGTCCTCATTGGCAGGCTCCGCCTCGCCAGACGGGAGATGCTGGTCAGAGTACTCCGGGTAATTTTTTAACGTTTACAGATTTCTATTTTGAAACTGAAAGATACCTCGGCGGGGTTTGTGCAGGTGGATTGTGCAGCAAGGCGTACATTATGGACGTTATATATTCCAGTAATTAGACGATTATATAACAAATATTTACGAATAAACTTTTATTTTATTTAAGGGGGCTGTATGATGATAGTCCTATATTGGCAGTCGCCAACATCAAAGTTTAGCCCAGTTTAGTTTTTATTTATCAGTAATGTGGTTAGAAATAATGAACGTCAGGAACACGAGTTTGAAACCTCGTTGAGTTGGCTTTCCCGTATTTTCCAGTTATAAAATGGTGTCGGTCACTTTTGCCTGGACGGGGAACTGTTGGGGATAAGAGTTAATGGAAAACACCTCACTAATCTGCGGTTCGCTGATGACACTGGTTTGCTAAATCACTCAGGAGATTAAATGCAAAACATGATAAATGAGGTAGGCAGAGCAGAACGGTGGGTCAAAAACTTAATATGCAGGAAACAAAAGTAATGTTCAACAATCTAGCAAGGGAACAGCTGTTTGAATTTGGCAACGAGGTGCTGGAAGTGGTAAAGGAATACGTCTACTTAAGGCAGGTAGTGACAGTTGATCCGGATCATGAGAGGGAAATAACTAGAAGGATAAGAATGGGGTGGAGCGCATATGGCGGGTTCTCTCAGATCATGAATAGCAGGTTACCAGTATCCCTCAAGAGAAACGTGCACAACAGCTGTATCTTACCGGTACTCACCTACGGTGAAGAAACGTGGAGGCTAACGAAAAGGGTTAGGGAACACACAGCGAGCCATGGAAAGGAAAATGAAAGGTGCAACGTTAAGAGACCGGAAGCGGGCCGAGTGGGTGAGGGAAAAAATGCGGATTAATGATAACCTAGTCGAAATCAAGAGGAAGAAATGGGCTTGGGCAGGACATGTACTGCGAATGCGAGGTAACCGATGGTCCTTAAGGGTAACGGAGTGGATTCCAAGAGAAGGCAAGCGTAGCAGGGGGCGGCAGAAGGTTAGGTGGGTTAAGGTGGCCGCAGCTGGCAGAGGACAGGGTTAATTAGAAAGATATGGAAGAGGCCATTGTCCTGCAGTTGGCGTAGTCAGGCTGATGATGATGAAGATGGTAATGAAGCGGCTGCTGCGCAAAATGTTTAGTTACAGTGTCACGGCTATGGACCAATCAGCGTAAATAAATACGCTCGTGGACTGTATAGTATATTAAATAAGCACTCCACATACGGCGGTATAAAAAATGAGAGTATGCTTTTTGGGGTCGAAGAAGTCTCAGCTCAAGACTTTAAAATCGATTCGTATTAGGGGAACATGCAATAAGCTTTCAATACGCCGTCGGCGACTGCTGTAATGTTTTTTTTATATAGTTCAGTTACCTTTGCCAGGATTTCGGCAAAGCTTACAGCATTATTCAGTCCGTTTCTCTAATTGCAGGACTTTATATTTTCTTACTTCAGCTGGTTAAGTTATGTAGTTTACAATGAAAAGCATGTCTACAAAGAGTCTTAAGACTTTTTGTTTAAAGAGAGATTCGTCATCTGACAAGCTTTTCTTTCTCATTAGCGGAACGAATAAAAATACGCTCTTACCGGCCACCAACTGCCGGCTATTTGATTTACCCTCAACCAAATGGCTTGACGAGGTCTTGATTTGGGATCCAATGCGCTCTGATACTGCATTGATTAACAGAACAAAGTAATTGGTCATGCCGCGTTTTTTTTTTAATTCTAAACCGCGTTAAAAAGTGACGCCGTGGATTATGCAAAAAAAATCATAAGCATAACTGTTCTTGCACCGTAATGATTCAAAATTTACACGCGCAGAAAATTACAGTATTTGAGGGGGGGGGGGGGGGGCGGGAGGGGGTACAATATGCACAAGTCAGTCGTAGCCCAAATGAAGTGGCAAAACATATTTAAAACACCGCACTCAAGCGTGGCTTCATTTCACTGTATTGTCACTTTTCCAGTGTAGACAGTAACCGTGCTGTCGTAATTCGTGTCATGGGCTAAGTCTTGGCGTCACAAAAAAAGAAAAACGTTTACAGTCATTAAGCCACCAGGAAATGATAAACGCGGAGGAAAGAGTCGTAAGGCTCTTCCTACTAAGTCACATTTCTAATATTGTCGGTGATGTCAGCAGCAAAGCTGCGCACACACGATGCCTTCTAGAGTGCCTTCTTTGCGGCAAGTTTATCTTTGCTCTTTACGCGGAATATCCGGAGATTTACGCTTTGACACTGCAATATGCGTAGCCAACAAATGAATGTTAGCTTAGTGTGCGAAGAGTATCCTGAACTCGCCACTCTTAGCCAGTAGTAATCATCAGGTTGACCTAGAAAAACTGACGTTGCAGGCGCTCGACTACTGATCCGGAGTTCCCGGGTTCGAACCCGACCGCGGCGGCTGCGTTTTTATGGAGGAAAAACGCTAAGGCGCCCGTGTGCTGTGCGATGTCAGTGCACGTTAAAGATCCCCAGGTGGTCGAAATTATTCCGGAGCCCTCCACTACGGAACCTCTTCTTCCTTTCTTCTTTCACTCCCTCCTTTATCCCTTCCCTTACGGCGCGGTTCAGGTGTCTCAACGATATATGAGACAGATACTGCGTCATTTCCTTCCCCAAAAACCAATTATTATTATTATTGCAGTGATTGCAGCGCTTAGTTCATCAGATGAGTCTATCAGCTGGTGTTAATTAGACAAAAGCTGCCCGCTTTACACCGCACCTGTGCCTCACCGCCAATGTCAGAAGTGCCGCGTTTGCACGCATTGCAGGTGCGCTGCAGTTCCGCAGTTCAGTACAGCTGCCATATTTTGTGATATCACAGGGGGCTAAAGTAGGAAAACCACGCAGTGCAATTTGATTTCTCGGTAATAGCTTTAAAGCACTTCCAATTATTCTGCCGAAATACAAATAGGTAGAGAGAGGGGCTTTTCATTTGCGCCTTACTTCGTGCTTGCATGCGTGAGTCACGGGTCCTCCTAGAAGTTGATATCATGGTGTGTCGCATTTAATCCCATAAAAATAGCATTCAGAAGTAACACCACTCGCCTATATCAACGAATAAATGTTGTGAAAGTTTTATTGCACCACAGCGTAATTTTTTTTCTGCTTAATAAACGCGCCTTTCAATTCAGCACAAATTTGTTACCAAAAAAATGCGTTCATTATTTGAGTAAACACGTTATTCATTCAGCGCCACCTTCCTCATACCGGCCATGACCGTCCGAGCGCAGACCCCCTTTCCCCCGATCTTCGTTCGTAAGACTGATAGGACTAGCAGTGGGTTTTGAAGCCGTTCGCTAGTACCCCCCCCCCCTCCCCCCGTCCCAAAAATACTCACCAGTTTCTCTCTACACACCGCAGCACGAAGCGAGATTCACTTTCCAAAGCAATGTGGTCCGAAGGGTTATTTACTGCTTGGACATCCCGAAGTTTCCTTTTAAGAACTTTTCCATACACAGCACTAAGGAATCAAAAGTAACCATATCAAATAAAAAAATTCCGTGGGCGTGTATTTAATCTCATATTACAGCGCGGCATCGTCGCTTCGCCTAAAAGGCCATAAAGCGCTTGAAGGCACTCAGCTTCAGAAAACAAAAAGGTCACGCTATCATCTCGGGGCATCGTATTCCACGCTTCAAGGCCTCATTTAACGAACATAGGAAGGGGAAAAAATGAAAAAAAAAACGAAAGAACTCGCCTTTTCGAAGAACCTGTGTTGTGCCATAGCGTTTTATTAAGCAAGAAGTGCCCTTCGCTCGGGCCGCTCGGCTCTCTAGCATCCCCGGGTTATTGCTTTCCACGAAAAGTCACCCACTCGAGTTTTTTCGCTTTTCAACTCACCCACACAGGGTCTCAGGTTTCCGGCTTCTGCTGGGAACCTCATCCACTGCATTTCCTATGTTTTGTCTCGTGCTGTGTGTCACAGCAAATCACTTTTTCATGTAGATCGGTGCATCTACTTGATATTTTGTTTACATTTCTTTCGCCAGTTTTATTTTTTCGCGGTATGATTTTTTTATACCCGTAAATGTGCCCTTTCTTAACTTTATTCGTTTTCCAAGTATAAAGTGCCAAACAAACGGCATTTAGAGCTTCCTTTCCAGCCGTTAGCAGTTCGTCTGAATGTTATCCAGTCATGCCTTTTCAGTGTGTATTTCTGGGCTCTCGTGGGCATCCCTTGGGTTGTTTAAGTTCTCTTTCGTAGAAAGAATGGGTGAAGTGGCCGCATGGCGACAGAGGTGGCGGCGTTGTGATGTGTCCGCAATAATTATGAAGAAGGCGTTGAGAGATGTACCACGAAGAAACAAACCTATATTCTTGGCCATTGTTTTCAACAAAAACGGATGCTCGTAGCAGGACACTGGAACAATTCCCTTTGAAGATTATGCCTTTAAATGACTCTGTTTATGCTTCATCGTCTCAGGATGTTAGCCCCTTTCTAGAAAACTAATCTGCAGCTCATTTTGGAGCCAGTGACCTTCTGGTCGGTAATATATAAACTTAATGTTAACATATACCACTTGCAACATCTTTGCCAGGCAGGCCGACGAAAGATAAAGCGCTGCCGGGCGCCATGTAGTATTTGGGCAACCATATATTTTGAGCTTAGGACCTTACCTAAGTACGGCGGCCGTTTCCCGTGTCATGATATGCATTTCACCCAATATTTTTTGACATATCGAGGTGCTATTCCAAACATTTGACATATTGAGATAATTCCTTCACTAATACATGCAAATGGTTGCCGAGAACTACCGTGTTGCGAAACCAGCGGCAGTTGTAACGGGAGCCGTCACATTTGTCGGAGAACCTCCAAAAAGTAGTTCGTGCTGAACACTTGCTTCGTGAGCCCTAGCAAAAGCAAACAAATCCCAACGGCCTCTGTGAAACGGTTGGATGAATTGTGGACTGCACAGCGCAAGCGAATGTCCAGGATCAAATTTTCGTCGGGGGTCAATCCTAATGGGGGTCATCAAACAGGCGGACACCTCTCGAACTATGTCGGCGCGGGTGATGGCCTGGCCCTGTGTCCAAGCCGCGGTCCTGCGAGCGGCGATAAGAGCCCAGAGCGGCTCACGGGTCTCTTGGCCCGTAAGTGCCGATGGCGCGCCAAGAATTATTGACCCTCATTTCTCTCTGTCGTTACATTTATTCTTTTTTTTAATGACCGAGCTTTTTAGCAGCGTCTACAATTCTGGGCCGCACGCCGCCTGGCTCGCCGGACAGCCGGGCAAACAGACGAGAGAACAGAAGCAACGTTTTTTTTTTCTTTGCGAATTGTCGTTTTCGATACTTTTTTCCTTTCTCCTCCTGCCTGCCGTCTGCGTGAACTCGTTGTGAAATTCAAGCGGCTCGATTTCACAAGCTCCTTTTCTCCTCGCGAGATTAGTGTATCCAGTGTTAAGCCCATATTATCCCTGTTCGTTTTTAACTTTGCTCACTACGAACGCTTATCTTGTCCAGCCTCCTTAAAGCGCTGTCTGCTATCTCGCTTTGGAGAGAGCTTCGTCCTAGTGCGCAAAATAATCAACTTCCACGGCACGTGAAACAAGGCAAACGCAAAAGTGGAGAGGGGAAATGTCCGTGGCTGAAGGCAGGGCTGTAACGGTGAGAGTTATGGTGCGCGGGACCGAGGGCAAATCATGGACACGCGCGGTCATTCGCCAAAGGGGCTTTGCCCCTACTGTGTCGAGTGGCGCATTTATTACGCAATCTTCTTTCGTTCTTCCGTTAGTCATGTCGTCTGTACTAACACCCCTTTTTTCCTTGGCTTTCCGTCATTTTCCTTTATCTCTCTTCTCTACTCGACTGTCGCACCAAACTGGCCTCTACCATAGCCAGGCGCCAATGTCTGAATATTTGTCTCGTGCAGTTCTTTTTTTGTGCGTGAGCATTAGAGAGGACATGTCGCTGCCAAAGTGAAGCCGTAGAAGTAAATCCCTCCTGTAAGCAAACTGACCGCCGCGGCAGGAGGCAGTTAAATACACGATTGGTCGCGTGGTGTTGCTCGGGAATATCAACCTGGGTCTCACAAGCCCCACCGATGGCAGCACCTGCCATCGCAGGGGAGTGGTGCATCGCTTAACCACTGCACCACTGAGCCAGAAAGGGTATGAGGACTCCCAGGAATCTATGAATGTATAGTAGAGAATGGCTGATGCCGCGGAGTTAAATGAAGATGACGGGAACAAAGACGCCAAGTACGAAAACATGATGATTATGGATTTTTATGGCGCAAGGGCATCTACGGCCAAAGAGCGCCATGACACAAGGTATTTTTCATTTCTCAAGGTGGGGTCAAAGACCGATTTCCCAAGCATTTCACCCTAAATAAGCCGAGCACCAGACATGGGGGAAGCTTGTACCCATTGTATAACCGGTGGGTACACGTCGGCACTGGGGATCGAACCCCCAAGAAGGAAAACAAAAGAAATTAAAAATAAATTGGTATGTGGTCGATGAGGGTAGTTCGCCACGGTGACAGCTCAAGCATTTTCGCCGTGTCGCACAAGCGAGCGCCATTGGGTTTATTTTTCAATAAATCAATCTATGTATGAAGAACAGTAATACCAATGAAGGAACCGAGTGTCAGCTTGTTACTCAGAGACAGCTGGCAAGTGGCAGCGTTTCGGGACGCTTGCAATCGGTTACTAACACATTCCTTAAGCCTGATGCACACCTGTCAATGCTACCACAGCACTAACACCCAGCGACGTAGCCAGCAGCTGCAGCTCTAGTGGTGACATAGGTGAAGCGGTCTTCGACCGTTAAAGAGATAAGTGTATCTGCGTGGCATATCTTGCTTTACTGCAGAATGCACAAGTTGTGCCACCGACGCGTTGATAACGAAGTGACCCATGTCTACTTTTAGTCATGGACAGCCACACGTGACCACAGCAGTTAGCATGCAGCCTGAATTAACTTTACTCAAGATATCCTCACAGCCCATGTTCTGTCGATGAACGTAGAAAATGTCTGCGAAACCTGAAGACATGAAATGTGCAACTGGGCGAAATCGTTTGCCCTGCGTTCCATGAAGGTCTGAGATCTAGGTGGCACGCTGCAGCAAAACTACGTTCTAAATTCTAAGAACTCTAGTTTGGGCTAGTTGGTTCATGATTCACAGAGAAAACGATGCGAAATGCGGAGACAAAAGAGAAACAAACACGACAGTACCAGCGCTGGTCCTGTCGTGTTCGTTTCTCTTTTGTCCCCGTATTTCGCGCCGTTTTCTTTGTGAATTAGAAATTCAAAGAGGACGCTGGCCTTAAATGGCAGTGGTAGACGGTATATTTCGTCCATATGCGTAACAATCACCGGCATAATAAATGTCAAGAGAATCCTGTTTGCCCTTAACGTCACCACATGGCGACCATCGTAATAATTGCGGCCACCAGGTGCATAAAGGCGTGACGGGATTACGGCGCAGCTAATGTGTACGTGTCACTCTGAAAGTTTGTTATTGCTCAAATGAACAAAAGCCCGTAACTCTAACTCTTTCTCGCATGTCATTTCAAAAGGCATCCGCGCCTGCATGATTCAAACAATAATGACTTTTACCCTCGCCACCGCTGCCAATGAATGCTTCCTATTCGAAGATAGCCATCAGGCACCACTAATAGTAGTATTAGATAAGAGACGGGGACGAAATATGACACAGTTTAGACCTGAAGACAACCGTGAACAAAATAAATTGGTCAGTGGTTTTGAAACATTGTAAGTCATGCAAGAGTGTTGTGAAACAGAAAAAAATCTGCCTGATAGCATCTGCTAGGGGTAGGATTACATGCGTTGGGTAATGTGTGCACATGGAACGTTTTATGCACTTCGCATGTGCAAAGAAAACGAGGTTGAAAAGCTGTGGTGTAATATTAAGCGACGTTAAAACAATAAATGCTATCGTCATCGTTGAAGCGTTAAGCCATTTCACTTCCCTTGGTGAGCAGTTATTGTGTCAGGCTCGCTGTTACTGGGTATGATAAAACGCCTTCATTTTGCGTTCACTCAACACACTGAGCAAGGGTCGCCACAGCAAATTTGCCTAACCTAATATTTTAGTTTTTTTGTTTTTTTAGAAGATACGTCGGACTTCATTTATTCGTGTTGTTGAGGCACCAGTAAATACGAGTCCACAAGACGCACTGAATGTCAACTGTGTATTTAGCTCTTCAAGTGAATTGGCAGGCAACGAATGTAGTGTACGGTTTGGGGATGGCGGACTACAAGTCAGTGTAACGATGCCACATGCAACGGTCACTTAACACCCAGCGGTACCATTTGGTGCGCCGTGAGTGCCACAGCATCCAGTGGCGATCGCTCTTGGAGCTGACTTGCGGTATGTTTAAAGTAGAGTATCCGCAAACAGAAACGTGTTTTCTAAATTTGTGTAGATCACGTGATGTCGGCTGCTTTTTATTGCGAAAACATGGCGCTATTCTGCCTTCAAAAGCAAAATGAGGGCGTGTTCACTGTAAGCTCAATCATCACTGAGCCTGTCAATACGCCTGCTCAATACGTACGGTGAAAGCAAAAGGCATGGGCAAAATCCACAAGCTGTCTTTCTCAATAGCTTACGGGAGGAGTTTCCGCGTAATAATATTTTATGGTCAGCTACAACATGACATACGCAGCTGTAATTAAGGTCGCTTTTAATTGATCCGCGACACCCAGCCGCTATAGCGGTCATGATACCGCAACAAGAAAACGCATAAGGTGCCTGCCAACAAACCGACATTACGCATATAAAAACACGCCACCGCGCTCCTCCTCACTCACAAAACCCTCTCGCAAGGGTTCCTGCTACTACGCTCTAGGTCGCAGGTTCCGACACGGCCGTGTTCCGGTTGAGACTATATGCGAGAACGTTCGCGTTCACATTTCGATGCACCTCAAGAAACCTGAGCAGACGCTATAAATCCTGTGCCCGCGTACCTCTGCCACCCCAAACGCGTATCTCACGGGTCAATCTGCTGAAAAATTTACGGAAAGTTTTGCTGCAAAGTTGCAAAGTTTCAGCAAAAGCTCACGGGACCGCGGAGTATCACTGAAAAAAAAAGACATATGTAAGGTGTCGTCACTCAAGACAATCGCTTAAAATGTCTGCGGGAATTAGGAAACGTAGAATCGGGAACAAAAGTATATGGACCACGCGTTCCTCAAACGATACCGATAGCTCTATTATTATCCCGCCGCTGGAGGCTACACTTGTGCAGATGAAAGAAAATCTTGAGTTTCACTTCCACAAGTGTGGTCTCCAGCCGCCGGCTAATAGCAGAGCTATCGGCTTCGTTGGAAGAACACGTGGTCCATAGACTTTTGTCCCCGACTGTACGTGTTCCATCCGCTGGTATCAATACTTGGCGACTGGGTTGAGGAGCCGGGCTAGACTGAATTTGTGACTGAGCGCAGGTATCCTGCAAACTTTGGTCCCCGACTGCACATTTCAGTTAGCTTTAACAGTATTTAGCTTAAACGATTGGAACTTCAGGCTGAGGGCCTGGCGCTCTTCCAAGGTCGTTCACGGCAGTGCATGCGTTGCGCAGCTTTCTTTCTCCCTTTCGCGCGGTCCAGTCAGAAACAGCCCCGAAACCAGAGTGAATACGGTCTCCGCTTGACACAGTCTGGGCTGCTCAATCACCAAAGTCCGTCCTGTTCGAACAAAACGAACGCCATGCCCAGGCTCAGTTAAGTACGCGAGCGCTCCGTAATGAGGCTGGAAACGAGGCTTTTACCCAATCCGTATCTTTCCTCCCTTCTTTCTCGTACTCCGAACAGGGCGAAGTGCCGCCGTTCCGGTGGAAAAACGTCCCGCTCGATCTAATTAATGGGTGTGCCGGCTTGTTTTCCGTGCCCGCTCACAAGTGCCATTCGTCGCTACTGCGAACCCCGGCCTCGTGCAGTGTACCTGTCTCTGCTAAAACATGAACAAAGAAACTAGAAAAAACACGAAGCAGAGATTCAATTACTGCATTCTCTCTTCGCGAAAACGTTGCAGTCTTGTGCAAGATACGACTCGTGTCAGTTGGAAGGGGCGAAGTTGTATTCGTGTTTTCAGTTCCATGCAAGACTTTGCCGTGAGTGTCCTGGTTCGCGGTGCCTGTACAAGCGACATGGCATCGTGAACAGGGCCGGTATATTCTAACGCTTCTATATCGATTGTATTCTACTTTTCTTCGTAACGTTCCTTGGCATTAGCTCAAACCCTTCTCTGGCGGTGGCGTGGCATCGCTTAAGCCAATCAGGAAGAGTGAAAAAAAAATGGGACCGAATTAAAAACTAGACAGTGAGACAGGTACCAGTATGGAGTGTAAGATAGGGAACAAATACTAGTTAATTATGTCCTGTTCGAGATGAAGAAGAATAAATATGCTAAAGCTGGCCATTTATTGCGAAGGCAAGGTAACCGTTGGTCGCTTAGAGTAACGGAGTGGATTGGAAGAAAGACAAAGGTGGCAGGGACTGAGAAAGAGTCAGGTGAGCATATATGATAAGGAGTTTTCAGTGATAAGGTGGCCGCAGCTGGTTCAGGGCCGGGTTAATTTGAGGGATTATGGGATGGGCCTTTGTCCTGCAGTAGATATAATTAGGCTGTTGATGGTGGTGGTGATGATGAGCATACCGACTCAAATTTGGCCAGCCTTTGTATTATCTCTTCTTATTGAATGTAACCGGGTTTCCTCACTTCTATCAGTAATGCCACTTCTCGCTCTAAGTGTTGCAGTTGTGGTAGTAAAGCTGCGTGATGATAAGAATAAACTGCGTGAAGACATATAAAGACAAGCAATCAGCGAGCACTTTTACCCTGAATATCGGTGAGCCAACTATCCCGCCAGAATGTCCTACTGTTGTACTTCATTTCACTTTTCCGTTTTCTTTCTCTGTGATGAAAAGTTCTTTGCCCGAATGTTTTAATGCGAAACACTGTTCGACCTCATTCTGAGAAGGAAAGTGCTGGCAGACAACGGACGAGGAGGACACAGAACTGCGCTGAACTAACAACTTTATTTCGGAATGCAGCCGATCCGCACTTTATATACAGACAGAGAAAAGGAAGGAGTGATACTCACGCGCAAAGACGACCATCAAAGCTCAAACAAGGCAATAACCAAAATATATGCCATCATTTCTTTACCGTGACCCACAAAAAAGTAACGCATCCGGAAAAAGTGAGAAAGAGGGTGGGAAGGGACAGATGGGGGACAAAAACCAAAAAAAGGGAGCGTAATAAAACGCATCTAAAACAATGTCGATGAAAGCCATCAACCAACACGGCTAAAAGAGTGACAACGAATGAGCAAAGTAATAACAACAACAACAACGTAGCGGAAGCCGTGCTGAAAAGTCAAGGAACAACGCGGCTAAAAAGTAACAGAAATAGAAAGCGCTGGAAACGATTAAACTTGAAAGAAACAGGAAAGCGTGTGAAATAAGTCAACAGAAGACGCGGATAAAAAAATTGCTTGATTAAAAAGCGAAAACTTATTAAGGCAAAAGAATATAACAAGCCTGTGAGAATGATGACAAGAATGCGAACATTGTTTGATTCTTAACCAACTCGTGCAGCAACATACCAATTGCTCACTGTTTGAGCTATCTCGGCGGAACCAACTGCATGGTCTCCACCAGGTTGATCAGCATCCTGATAAATACTACAACGCTGATTTTAAAAGGAAACTTGCCAGGTGCGCTGTTCACTGATTGTTTTTATTTGAGTCAGTTTCATTCCTATCGAAACCCGCGGCGTCTGACAAATCCCAGCGACAGCAGCGGAATGGTGTCGCTTGAATCAAGGTGCAAGGTGAAGATAATATTTTTATTTGTTTATACTGTGATTCCCGCTTGAAGGCTGTTACAAAGAGAGAACACAACGGCGCACAAGCTAATTTGATACTTCATAGTCTTGTTAGGCGCCCGCGACACAAGACATCAATCGAGAACGCGAAATTCTGAACATCCTGTTTGAACAGCAACGTCACCTCGCAAAGGACTCGAGATTTCACTGACGTCAGGAAAAAAAGGATAGCGAAAAACATGAATACGTTGTGCCATAAGGGTTCATTGTTCTGCCGTGATTTTTCCCCACGCTTGGTTTTCTGGGAACTGAGGGTATCTAGCTTTTTATCTTCAGCTGCTTTTCGTGTACCTCAAAAACAAAATTTTTATCTGGCTTTGTGCCTTCCAGTTTATATTAATTCAAGTCCACATGAACGCAGCATTGCCGTTACCGATCCCGTCTTTCTGTACTTGAACAAATAAAACAAGCAGCCATCCTCTGAATTCTCTCTAATTTGTCTTTTAAAACATTTGGATTGGAATCGAGACAACAGAAGCTTACACTAAGGATGTGGGTCCAGATGTCTTGTATGAAATTAAGTTAGCATCTTTCGTTCCATGCTCCAACTTTCTCTTTGAAACTACACTTTTTGAGAATCTGTGAGCACACATTATCGGTATGTTTATGGTGTATGGGGGTTTATATTCCCAAAGCGACTCAGGCTATGAGGGACGCCGTAGTGAAGGGCTTCTGAAATTTCGACCACCTGGGGTTCTTTAACGTACACTGACATCGCACTGTACACGGGACTCTAGAATTTCGCCTCCATCGAAATTCGACCGCCGCGGCTGGGATCGAACCCGCTTCTTTCGGGTCAGCAGCCGAGCACCATAACCACTGAGCCACCGTGGCGGGTCATCATGGATATCTGTATAACAGTGTAAGCTGTATGTTATTGAGACTATTAAATACAGAAAGCATGCGCATTTCTGAATTTGTTACTGACAATGTCATCGAAAATGGTGGCACACTTTTCTTTTACTAACGTACGTAAAAGCAATATAGAGTCATTTCCATGTCCCATTTCTTGCACTCAAGATCCAAGGAATGAAGGACCGAGTAATACTGATATCGTCGTCAACTTGTGTCAGTCGAAAATGAATGAATGAATGAATGAATGAATGAATGAATGAATGAATGAATGAATGAATGAATGAATGAATGAATGAAAAATTTAGCAGTGGCTTAGCTCGGCTATGCCAGGATATACGAAGCCTGAGCAGCAATTTCGCTCTCTTTCTCCATGGCTATAGCACACTGGCAAACGCCCCGCTATATGTATACCCCCACTGACACCTCTGCGCATGCGCACAAAATGAGAGGCGCTATCAAGCGGCTCCGGCAGCGTCAGACTTGGCTACTGCACAACGGAGGCGCACAGCTGGGCACGCGCCGGCGCCAGTGCGTCTGCCGTGGCTATCACGTCACTCCTCTGGAATGCGCAGGCCGGCGAGGCGCGCGCGGCGGCGGCGGCTCCGGCGCGCCAGCTGTGCGCCGTGTGACGTCACTGCTCCTCGCGCATGCGCAGCACGGCTCTCCAGGAGCCACGCGAAACTGCTCAACCTCGGTCAGTGTAGCTCACGCTACAAAATGTCTGGGCAATGTCCTTGATAAAGACAGAAAAATAACGCAGCTAAAACAGACCCTAGTGGAACACCAGAAAACGCTTCTAACTGCATAGGACAGCATTTGCCTAGACGTACAAACCGCCTGTAGTTGTGCAGATAGGCTCCAATCCATTTCAGAATAGTATCTCTGTATCGTTTCATAACTGGCCGAAGCGACACGTGGACGCAGCCAGGGAGCAGTGAACGAACGGCTTTATTCGGCGAGTGTTTTTATAGCGCACTCGGTGCGTAAGACGGGCGAGTGCGTTATCGTGCATCAGAGAGCGGCGTCCTCCCCACAGCTTGGCCGCTGGTTTGTGCGCTTGCGTGCGCCACCGACTGAAGATCCGACACATCTCGAATCCATGCTTTATGTAACCTGAAAAATAATTTACTGCGTGGCTGCGGCTGTTGAATTTCTATGGAGGCGAAATTCTGGAGGCCCGTGTACTGTGCGACGTCAATGCTCGTTAAAGAACCCCGGGTGGTCGAAATTTCTGGAGCCCTTCACTCTGGCGTCCCTCATAGCCTGAGTCACTTTGGGACGTTAAACCCCCAAAAACCAAACCTACTGCGTGGAATTTTGTGAAAGCTTTTGCTATGCCAATGCAAATGACATCAATTTGCTCTTGGGCATCTATGGGGAACTTGCGCTGAAGTTTGCGGTGCCGATTGCAGCGCCATAACACACTGCCTAGCGAAAAGAGCAAGCAGTTTTGAGTAGTACTATTAGTACTTTTCCGCGCCACCTTCAGGCGCTTATTGGCGTGAGCCTCCGCTCTCTGTCGAAGGCGCACGTGCCGTGCGTCAGCTACCTGGGCTACGCCGAGAGAAGCTAGGCAATGAATGCTGTCAGCCAAACGCGGGTATCTAATCGCGTAGAATGTATTCTCGCGCTTGCAGCGGCCCAAGCGGCTGACAAAAGCAGTTTTGAGTCACCGAATGGAACAATTGCAGTACCACCTTGGCAACGCCGGTTCCCCATAGAAAAAGTCATGAACGGTTTCTATGAGCTGCGCAACGGTTGAGAGGCCGCTCCGGAATCCATGCTGGTACTGAGAAAAAAAAAGCTCGGTTTATTCAGGAAAACGACAACATGCGTGCTTATATGATTTAGGCGCTTGCAACAGACACTGGACAGATAAAGTGGCAGATAGTTATTAGCCAGCAATCGGTTACCGCTTTTAAGAACAGGCGTTGCGACTACGCCACTCTCGTGGCAACGACTGAGTGCGCAATGACTACGCAAAGATTACATGTGTCTTTGGAACGTGCGTCGCAAGAATTTGTCTCAAGAATGATTGTGCTAATGATGAGAGGCACTTTCCTTCCAAAGCGGCAGTCATTCATTAGTGCAGTACCGCAGCCTGCCACCTTTGTGAGGCATACTCCTCTTAAACTTTACTTTATTTCGTCTTTCATGTTCTCATAGTTTTGCCTATCCTGCTTTGCGTGCTACTTCTAGTTTAATGTCACGTAACGGCGAGGGCACTGAAAAAGGGACAATTACCGGATTAGAAACACGCGCATGTGCTTTAGCGAACTTGTTTTTTCAAAAGAAACTGAGTTTGGTGGCGACCATAGTGAAACATGCACTAGGCTGTCGATTTGGACACGCTGCCCGTTGTTCAAGGCCACGCTTAATATGAAGGTGCCAAACAACAGTCGAGATAAGGCAGGTAACATGCCGGCAACGATCTTCGCAAAAACTGCTGCGGGTGATTACAACTTTCATAACGCTCTGGTCGCATCCAGGGCCGCAAACCAAGAGAGAAGGCCGCGCGCCTCCCGCAAGAAACAAAGGACCAGACTAAATACGAAATAAAATAAGCAGTTTAGGGGCAGAAGTTTTTGCGTCCCTGCCAGGTGGGCCGTATTTTCTTGGAGATGAAATTCAAAGGCACCCTGTGCGGTCAGTGCCACGTTAAAAGTACCCGAATGATCTAAACCAATGCGGGCCCTACAATATAGCGTCCGTCAAAGCATATGTCTCACTTCGGGACGTGAACCCGTATACCATACCAGCATTTTCTTGTCCTCCTGTTGAGGTATGGTTACTGCTATTTTGTCAGCCCGTAATTTCCTTTCCTTTTTTCCAGTTACTGTCTTCCCACAATCATAAACCAGTCAAGGAACCTTCAAGAAAAGATTTATTTATTTATTTATTTATTTATTTATTTATTTATTTAGTTATTTATTTATTTATTTATTTATTTATTTATTTATTTATTTATTGTGCTGGGCCCACTAAAAGCCATAGGCCATTTACAGTGGTGCACTCAGAGCAGTGAACGAGAAAAAAAGAATGAAAAAATACAAAATAGCAACTAAAACAATGGAGACTGATGACAATTAATTGTAGAAACAGTCAACCGTCAAAAGGTGTTACAGTCTCAGTGAGCACAGCAGGTTTCGCCTCAAAGGTTTCAAATCGTGATGGATTATTTCAGGACCACATGGTGCCATTGGCGTTATTACGTACACATCATTCGTGCAATGGGGCTTATTTTGGACGGTGCCACGTCAAACAGAAGGTTTTGTCGCACTGACCGTCTATGCACCCAAAGCTTGATCAAAGATGTTAGGCGCATACAGTCAATTGTGTCCATGTGAACACTGGAAGAGGGAGACAACGCCCGCGACTGCCGCCAGTCTCCAAGACGGTTAGTCCCAGGGCGAGCAGGGCATCCCTGTAATCGTCTCGAGGAGGAGATACTAGAGCTTTTATTGTCCACGCCCCTTCTTCCCAGAGGCTGATTAACGGGCTATGCTGGGGGTCAAATAAGAAAGGGGCGGGGAAGGAGCAGCAGGCGCAAAAATGGCGCTTTGTAGATAGATGGTCGCCACTCTTCAAGTAAACCTCGCAGTTTGGCTCGGGAGGTTGTGATGACGACATACGACGACGTCATTTCCTCCGGAACAAAGGTCTCTCATACTGGGATTGTTAAACAAATGTGAGATCCTCGTATATTCCGGCCTTGAAGACCGTCCGCCCCACTCCCGGAACGCCTGCGGTGGCTCCGGCTGCCACACGTCTGACCACCGTGATTGTCCAGCGCAAGCGAGCCCCGTCGGCCGATCACAAGCTCGGCGAATGCGCTAACTGGTGGAAGCCGACTGCGTGCCTTCCACAGGACTGCATGGTACCATGCATGGAAGACCCGTGTGCAAACGGCACGTGTGCTATAGCGCAGCCCAGACGGAATCGCACCGCAGCAGTGGCCGAGTGGTTGAGCATCCACCTCGCATGCGGAAGGTGCGGGGTTCGATACCCAGTGCCGCCGGGTACCCACCGGTGATACAATGGGTACAAGCTTCCCCTGGCCTGCTGCTCGGCTAGTAAGGGGTGAAATGCTTGGAAAATGGGTCGTTGACCCCACCTTGAGTAATCGAAAAGTACCTAGCGCCATGGCGCTCTTTGGCCATAGACGCCCTTGCGCCATAAAAATCCAAATCATAATCATCATCTTCAGACGGAATCGCGGCTCGAATCGAAGTATAGGCGCCTCCTCTTTCCGCCGTCACTTCTCCAGCGACTTCATTAGCCTCCATTCCGAACCTCTCTCAATTAAACGGAGGGCAAACGTACCTGCGAGCAGTTTCTAAATACCATATTGGGGAGAATTCTAAAGAAGGAAAGGCGTTTCGTTAAAAAAAGAAATCTTATCACAATCCCAACATACTCCAGGGTAGTCTATAATGTGCCGCGTGCCATTAACTATTACATTAGCACACGCAGGACCATAACAATTCTTCACGGCACACACGCAGAAACAAGTATTCTGCTTGCTTTGTTTTGTTCTTGCTGTTGGCAATACTGAAGGGCATTCTTGAGTTCAAATATGGACAGTGGGCTGAGCTCAGTAAACGAACAACCGTTACCTCACGTTTGATGAAACCGAGAAACAGACGCTAACTAACACAACTTTAAACAGCAGTAGAAGCGAGGAAATTAAACTAATATGAACACTGCAAACGAGGGTGAATAAAGTACCGCCCGCAGTCAAGCATTCATTATAATGCGTTTCGACCTCGGCAACGAGCTCCAGCATCACGAATAAAGCGCGAGAGAACGAACTCTTTTCGTTTTAACAAACGGAGGTTTTAGCGAAAATGAGGTGCAGTCAGTAATGCCCAGGGTTTTGATAGGAAGGAAAGAAGAAAGGAAGGAAGGAAGAAAGGAAAGAAGGAAGAAAGGAAAGAAGGAAGGAAAGAAGGAAAGAAGGAAGGAAAGAAGGAAGGAAAGAAGGAAGGAAGGAAGGAAGGAAGGAAGGAAGGAAGGAAGGAAGGAAGGAAGGAAGGAAGGAAGGAAGGAAGGAAGGAAGGAAGGAAGGAAGGAAGGAAGGAAGGAAGGAAGGAAGGCAGGCCTCAGACGTTGCTGGCACATACCCACTACGGTGGAGTGGCCAAGACACAGGCGGTTAATTGCTGGATACAGGAAAGTTTTGACGGGAAAACGAGTGGTAATAGTATGTAGGCTGATAGATTGGAAGACGCAAGGTCAGGGGTCCTGTTAACTTGGAGATCGAGGAGGGGACAATGCCTTAATGTGCATAATAGTATACAATGCCTGTAATGTTGCAATGTCGTACTGACTGATAACGGGAAAAAGAAATTAGAATGGGAGTCGCTGCGTTTCTTGAAGGAAATTTTGCACAGCAGAGTGCACTCTCCTGTCGGTTCGTCCAAGCAAAGAAGCGCCAATGGAAAGAACAACCGCGGAGGACACAGGCAAGCCCAGTTGATGAAATGGAATTTGCAAAAGACGCTTCCTCAAATGAGAGAAGCGGCGGCAGAACAGCAGGAAATGATCTATTGTCTCAGGTTTTGCCTTTTTTCTTTTTCGTCTTTGTTTCTTTTTCAGGTGTTGTCGGCAGCGTATGTAGTGCAACATGTTTAATGCCTACAGCAGCGTCCATTTCCGCATAGCGTGGTAGCGCTTCTTCACACTCGGAAAAACCCAGCTACACTGCTCGTAGAAGTGAAGAGAAAAAAAATCAATCATTTATATGTGCCATCTTTTGATAGGATAACAACAACAACATGTGTGCTAGCTAGCCTTTCGGTTCAGATGTTCTTCTTGCCTAAACGACGCAGTAGCAGAAACACTTGCGTCGTGCCTGTCGCGCACGGCTTCCTTGACCTATGCCACTCGCATTTCGCTGCAGGTCAATTTGGAGAGCTTGTAGAAGGAATAGTTACGAGCACCAGGCAGGCACGAAGACTAAATTGCCTTATCTTAATCACGAAACTCACAAGACGCACAAGTTCGTAGCAGTCTGTACAGTAACTAGGACCAAAATTAACGCGTTGCGAGTTTGTGCGGATCGCTGTAATGGGGCGCAAGGAATTACGTTAGCGCCCATTCGCTTCTAGCCCCGTTACGCCAGAAGCGCGCACGTTTACGTTAGGCTACCTTTTTTGTTACCTCAGGCCTTGCGCAAAAATAAAAATATTGCGTTAGGCTCGTGCTTCTTTGTGTGGTGTTCCTACACGGCACTGCATGCATTAATCTAAGCAGCGTTGTTTTTTTTTTTCTGGTGGAGAGTGGAGGGGGGAGGGGCTGCAGCAAATGAGCAGCTCCCACTTAATGGAGGACAGCGTGAGCAGCGAACGTTGCTATCTTGCACTTTCCTTTACACCGTCCCACTTTTGCACGCGATAAGGAGCAACTGGTTTCTGAAAATTTTCCTTCAGTTCATTTTAAATCTTTCTTGCGGAAGCAAACTTTTTTTCGTAGTTCAGTTTCATTTAGACAACGCTGTATGTTAGACAGCACTGACTGCGATGTAAATACCGCACCGTTTGAGACCAGATAAACTCAAGTGAAAATGTTGCCCGCTTTAGTACATCCCCTGTCTTCATGCAGAAATGCAGCCTAGGTTTGAAGGAGCGAGTTCAATGAGTCGCAACATGCGTGCCCCCTGCACCCAGATTTTGACGGCGCTCTAATTTTCTTCAGGCAACGTCCATCGTAGTATGTAAAGCAGGATGAAATGAAATGTTTGATAAACACTGGGCATGTGCTTAGAAGCTTTCCAGCAATACGAAGACTTGGGTATATTCACAGAGCAATGTGCTTGAACGTCATGCTGTTTTCTACTGCACTGCAGCCGGAACAAAGCATAAAGCACAAAAACACTGCTTCGTTGACTATGGCCCTTTCTCTTAGCGGATCGGCCACCGGTAGCCAGCCGCTAAAGCGACATGTGGCTGAGGACGAGGCTCCGGTTTGAAATCCCGGCCACGGCAGCCGCATATCGATAGGGGGAGGGTAGGCGAAAACGGCCCGGTCTGCTGTAGCAGGCCTAGTCACTCCAGTACCTCAACCGTGACAAAGCATAGTGCCGCAGATTTGAACTTACAAGAAATAAGTGGCGGTAAGAAATAATAAAAACGGCTGAACGTTGCCCGTGCTTATTTCGGCATTATTCCCCTTTGTCGGCTCTGACTTCTTTGCACAAACAATTTATAAATTTAACCAGAGCATTTTATCAACGCGACCGCTGCTAACGAAAGCCGTAGTCGCCAACTGACATCTTTCGCGCCGTGTAAACTCTTTCTTTTTGCGCTACAACTTTCAGCGTATACCCTACTGTGTAAAATTTTCCACGTGTGTGGTTAGAAGAAACACTAAAAATTCCCCGCTCTGTTTTTCCGACAGTTAGTACTGCACAAGGCCGCCTGACTTCTGAAAAAAACTAGAACCTTTAAAACGCTTTTTCTTGCCCTGAAACTAACACCCTACTGATGCCGAAGAGCATGTAAAAAATACACATCAAAACTGATGAACGAAAGACAAGTCTGCCAAAGTCAAGAAGAGAAAAACTGAGAACAAATTCTCAGCCGTCTCGTTCTTTTTCTGGAGCTTCTAAGTGGTAGCGATAGCTTTGGCACAGCTACACCGTGACGGCTTCCACTCACATAATAACAATAATAATTGGTTTGGGGGGAAAGGAAATGGCGCAGTATCTGTCTCATATATCGTTGGACACCTGAGCCGCGCCGTAAGGGAAGGGATAAAGGAGGGAGTGAAAGAAGAAAGAAAGAGGTGCTGTAGTGGAGGGCTCCGTAATAATTTCGACCACCTGGGGAACTTGAACGTGCACTGACATCGCACAGCACACGGGCGCCTTAGCGCTTTTTCTCCATCGAAACGCAGCCGCCGCGGTCCACTCACATTGAAAATCTGGATTCCATGACGTCACGCACTCTCTAGCCAGCCTACGTAACCCTCTAACCTCTCAGTGGCAGACATGTTAGCACACAGTAGGACGCCGGCGACACCAACCTCCGTACCCAGAAAAAGTTTGCTGTGCAGCTGTAATCGAAAAAAAAAAGCAAACACGCTACGGGGTGTCATTGGCATTCGCATAGTACGCAAAGCAGAGCTAACTCTGCCGATGGAGCGTGCAGAGCGATAAAGTTTAAAGGAAAGCCCTCGGGCTGTGCTTCCAAGAAACGATTTGCTTATAAACGCCAGCACCAGATCGTGCTTGACATTTTTTGTCGTTATTTTGTTTCTGCGCGCTTTGTCCCACGAAAAAGGGCTCTGCGAAAAGTGATTTAACGCCCCGATGTAAGCCATCGACGCTACTCGCTCGACGAGGCAGCATTCGCGCGGAAAACAACTGCCGGAAAGTGACAGCGCAGAGAATCCTCTCACCCGAGACAAAAAAGCGCATAATTCGCGCAAGCATTATGCGCCTCCCGCATTGCATAGAAAATCGGGCAGCCACCCCGGACAGCTAGCTTCGATTGCTGCCTCTACTCCGCGAACAGCGATTAGGGGAAGAGACAGAGGAGGCTTGAGAAAGCCGGCGGCGAGCTTGCATTTTCTTAGACGGGGCTACGCCCTCTTTGAAGTAGAGGTTAAAAAATAGAAACAAGCGTGATAGCTGCTGAGAAAAGGGGGTAGATTGAAGCTGAGAACAACAGAGAAACAGTAAAACAAAATACGTGATTCCAGGAGTGGGCCACTTTGTATAGCTTCTTAAAGAAGAAAATACAAGCCAAAAAAAGACGAACACACCAGGAGAGAACAACACAGGACAACGTCTGGACTAACAACTGAATTCTTTATTGAGTACAGACCTTCTTTAATATGCCATACCAACAGGCCCACCATTCTGGCCTGCTTCAGTACTTTGTATAGCGTGTTATTAAGTGTTCGATGAAAACAAATACTAACACACGATTCAAGAACGAAAGAAAGGTATTAATCGAGACGCAAAGAAAACATCGTAACAGCTTCTGTTAAAATCCATGACCCGTCAAAGCCGAAACAATTGACAAGAAGAAAAGAATTTATGAGATCAGCTCTGCGCAAGAGATGACGTGAGCCAAGACAATACCGACTTATACGGATCATCTGTACAGGGCGTTACCGTAAGCCAAACAAATGTTACCACCCTCCGGCTAGCGTGAGCCGGGGATAAATTGTCCTAGGCTTACCAGGAAATAGGCTGGAAGATCTCAGTAGATGGCTGCTTCTTCGTGCTGCCAGATGTGAGCCCCTCGCAGATGTCAGCGCTCTCGTCGCCCCTAGAACCACGCAGGACTGCAGAGAAGATGAAGCGCCAAGGTTCAACGCCGCTGTGATCCGAACTGTACGCTGGCAAGCTGCGGCAGGGGCCTTGTGTTCAATATAGTGATTCGAGGGCGTTGCGAGGGGCTTAGCGCAGCCGTAAATAGCCGTTCGGTCAGGACAAGAAAAAAACAATCTTGATTTCATGCGGTGGCAGAATGATAGGCTTTACGTCCGCTCGCATCACGGCCATTCGAACTTCCGTTCAACTATGGTGCCTCACCGTCACGTTATACGGCTGATCGCCAAAGTTTTTTTCGCGGGTTGTTTTCCCTTCTCGTGACTCTGCTTTCCTTTTCTAACGCGGCAATAGCTGCACTTTCTTGCAGAAACATTTCTGCATATCGCAAGTATTTTTGCGTCTCATTACCGACACTTGTAGTATATGTGAGGCCGAGAATGACCATAATAATAATAATAATTGGTTTTTGGGGAAAGGAAATGGCACAGTAGCTGTCTCATATATCGTCGGACACCTGAACCGCGCCGTAAGGGAAGGGATTAAAGGAGGGAGTGAAAGAAGAAAGGAAGAAAGAGGTGCCGTAGTGGAGGGCTCCGGAATAATTTCGACCACCTGGGGATCTTTAACGTGCACTGACATCGCACAGCACACGGGCGCCTTAGCGTTTTGCCTCCATAAAAACGCAGCCGCCGCGGTCGGGTTCGAACCCGAGAATGACCACCCGCTTGAGAATTCATGCGCTCGACTACTGATCCGGAGTTCCCGGGTTCGAACCCGACCACGGCGGCTGCGTTTTTATGGAGGAAAAACGCTAAGGCGCCCGTGTGCTGTGCGTTGTCAGTGCACGTTAAAGATCCCCAGGTGGTCGAAATTATTCCGGAGCCCTCCACTACGGACCTATTCATTCCTATCTTCTTTCACTCCCTCCTTTATCCCTTCCCTTACGGCGCCGTTCAGGTGTCCAACGATATATGAGACAGATACTGCGCCATTGCCATTCCACCAAAAACCAAATATTATTATTATTGAGAATTCATTCAATTGTAGTACTTCTGGATCTAACTTTCAGGTAGCTGGACGACGCTGTTTTGGGTCTACCTCCGAATGCTTGCACGAGCGGATAAAAAGGAATTTCAGAGAGAGAGATAGAAAAGTTTTATTTAGAAATGATTAATTCGCTGGAGCCGGGTGGTCGGGGCTCGCTGGCGGCAGCCGACTTGCGGACTATCTCGATGATCCAGGCTTGCTGGTCCAGGTTGTCGCTGGTCGGTCTCCGCCATGCATACCTCACCATAGTATTAGGTAATCAAGGCGCATGTGGTTTGTTCCTTAAGCGAACCGAACGAGTTAAAGCAACAAATGCTACCTACCACCCAATAAGTGACTCAGTGGCTTAGGCAGTCTGAGTACGAGGTCGGCGGATCGAATCCCGGCCGCAGCGGCGGCATTTCAACGGCGACGAAATGCAAAGTCGACCGTACGCTGTGACATGCTAGTGCATGTTAAAAAACTCCCTGCTAATCAAAATTATTCTGGAAATTTCCGAAACTACATACGCACCTCGTAGCATGTGTACAGCTTCAGGAAACTTAACTGCGCGCACCACCCACTGTATTACCCAGCATGCATCATACTACACCATGCTGTACCATGCTGTACAATATCATGCTATACCGTAAAATGTTCCAAGGCCCACCCAAATGTCGTTCATGTCGTTGTATATCATGCTCTACTGATGTGTATGCGAGATAGGGCTTCACGCTAGAGGGCCTTACAAACGGCTGTTCGCTTCTAGGCGATTTGCTAGGACTCAGATTCTAGTGAAGATTGGCTGTTTTAATTTTGAAACTTTCTGTTACCCTTGATAATGCGAATTTATAGTTTTGTTTTTACTTGATGTCAATTCTTTTTAGCGTACATTGTTTTTTTGTTATGTACAAGTACTACATCGTTCTAAAACTTTCTTCCTTGCGATAATGCCCACGAGGCGACGCAGGCGTTCTATACAATAAATAAATAAATAAATATATTTCTCCTCGCTTTGGTGTCCCTATAATTGGCAAAAAAGCCAAAATAAAATAAAAATAAAATAAAGTGATTGAATTCTTTTCGTAGCGCCATGAGCAAAGCTTATTATTCAAGGATATATTCAAAAGCTCTTTACTTTGGCGTTTTTTTATTAATTTAGGCGAGAACTTTTGACTCAAGCAATATAGCTCTGTGTAAAGACTACCGTTTAACTGAATCAATCCTATGACTGACGATATGGTGAGTCAATAAGCATCTCTTCATTCACCTGAGACACATGGAGCAGGCTAAATTAAAAGCTCCCGATCAGCCTCAGTATTTCGCATCGAACCTTTCTGTTTTTAAGTTATTCATCGCTTTTAAATGGAGTGTCACCACTGGTTTTCGTTCCACTCTTGAGGCGGCTGCTGCTATAAACTATAAATAAAAAATTATGGAGTGCACTAAAGACTGCTTACATTCTTTGAATGCGAAAGCATTGCCCCATCGTGAACTCCGCTGCGAGGTTCATTAAAGATTCCTTCCTTTCTAATGACACAGCTGCTGATTATTATACGGTTGTAAGAAAACGCACAGAGTAGGTTCACCTTTATCTGCCAAGAAATAATGTCGTTTTGTTGCCTATCGGTTGCTTGCTCGTCTCGCCATCTTCAAGGTCTTCGTCCAATTCTCCAATACTTATGAAGAAATCTTATTTTTTCTTCTTTGCTGTAGACGTCACTATCTTATGGTCTACTGCTGACGTCATGCGGGTTCATGGCGACGTCATTAAAACATTTCCTGCCATGGGCACCGACGGACGGCGGACAAAGGCCTTTGCGCTAATCGGGCGTATAATACTTTCGCAATAAATCTGCAGTAAAGATGAACGAGCAAACAAAGAAATACAAAGCAGATGCTTGATCTGTTATTCTTTGTCCTGTACGCCATGTTTTCTACAGTTTTTAAGCCATGCAGAAGCGCCTACTCTCCCAACACCTACTCTCGCAACAGCGCCTACTCTCTTGGTTTATTTGTGCTAAGCTGCTTCCCTTCTTATATGAACATTGGCGTCTAAAACCGACTTAAACAGACGTCCACCGTGTGCATGTGTACGCTGGTGTGCTTAAAATTAGAGTTTATATCGCTTCTCACAAAGATACGCTCGCTGAACTCAAAGCAATACAACCTAAAATAAAAGACATCCAACGCACGCTCCGTCCTCACATTTTACAGCCACCAGTCCACCGTGAAATGCTCTGCCCTAACTTAATGCTACCCAAGAGGGAGCGTACAGTTACATAGACGTTCGAAGGCAGTGCAGAGAAGAGAGCCACCTTTTTCCTAGGCTTATCGAGAAGCCGAAGATTGCGAAACAGAAAAAAAAAGAACAAGGAATTTTCACATTCTGTTGGAACAGTAGAGTTTTAAGCTCAACGTGCCCACTGCATAGCGCTGCCCGCACTCGAGATGATTGCACCTTAAATTCGGGAGCGCCTTAGCCTCCGAGAGCGTTCCTGGAGGTTTCAGCACGCCAGTCAAAAGGGGATCACAGGAGTAGAGTACCGAGCAGGGCAATAAATTGAAGTTGCGAGAAGGGTTGGGAGCAGTGTCACGTACGCCCTTGCACAAGAGAGGTACTTATGCAGCGTACTCACCAGTCGGAAACTGGCGCTACGTGTGCGTCGTAAGCGAACAATACCACAAGAGTTTCACGCAGCTTTACGTTACGTGATGTGGGAGCAGTGCCCTTCCCGGACACAAAGCAGGACGTATCCACCGTAGAAAGAGCCCATAACAGCAATCGACTGAGCGACGCGGGCACGACGACGGCTGCGCAAGGAAATACCGCCATTTTTGTGAAGCCTTAAGTACTATACGAAGGTCTACCATAACTTAGCAGAAAGAAAACCAGCGCAAAAGGGCGGAGGAATAGAACAGGAACACAGGACGACACTGGACTATATATCGACTGCTTTTATTTCAGTAACGGTCACATTTATACCCTTCAGTATCAAACCGTTGCGACCGTTACTGAAAGAAAAGCAGTCGATAGTCCAGCGTCGTCCTGTGTTCCTGTTCTATGTCTCCGTCCATTTGCGCTGGTTTTCTTTCTGCAATCACGTACAGACTCGCCCAGCTCTCCACTCTACTTAGTTAGCAGTGGGCTTGATGTCTTCGTTCCGAGGCTCAGCCAGAGGCACGGCTGCAAGTGGCGCCATCTTCAGAACCGAACTTTAGGCAAATTATATATTAGGACTTTTACTGCGCTTAAAGAAAGTACCCAAACTCACGCGAGCATCGAGCGCGGCTGCGGCCGCTCAAGAATGCACGATCAAAACTGCACTAGCAGGGTTTGTGGTTTTCCTTCTGCTCAACCTTACCTCGATAGGAGTAGGCTCCTCAACACCACTTCTGTCGCAGCCTTGTCTTCTATCTCAAACTGCCGCTGTACCCTTAAGGTATTATGCGTTTGCCACGAGGCTTCGCCACTCAAGTTCTAACTCCTGGCTTCGCTTCACAGAAGCAGTGTAACAAACACGAACACGGCACGAATTCTCGCTGCTATCCCTGCTAAATGAAAACACCTCAGTAAGTCGCACATACCAGGCTTCCATTTTCTTTTCTTCCTTCGTGTGAAATTTTGAAAGTGCTCGAATTCTCTTTGCCTGATTTGTTCAGGTTTGTTCGCAAGCTTACGTGAACGTAAACACTAGTACCTCTATAATAAGCAGGGTCTCATCTATTAGGTCTATTCCAAGGGGGCAGCCGTAGAATGTGGGAGCAGGAGAAAGCAGATCAAAAGGTTGCTTTCTCCTACTGCTTGCATAAGCACAATCAACGTTCTGAAACTTGTAACAGCTTTGAAACAGACGAGGCTGCTATGTTAACGAGGGAACTAGACACGCACTTTATCAAAGGGCTCCTGCTGGTCAAAGAATTCGCATTCCCTTGGCACTCTTTTTATTCGTACAAGTGAATCCTCTGTTCGGACGCTTTTCAGAAGACATTGTGCCAGGACAAGTGTCGGTAGGAGCCAATAAATAACGCTACGTCTAATGGCGACTAAATATGATAAGCAACAAAGTCGTTGTCCTGCCTGACCTCAGATATTTATGGAAAATTAAGCAAGTAGGTCTTCGCAGATAACGATGTTGCCGAAGACAAGATGGCGGACTTTTCATTGAAAGAACTGTGGGGCTGCAGGAGAGGAGCTAAGGGTGTGTGAATGGAATGCATGAAGCGTACATAGGAAGAATCAAACGAAAAACTGGTATTTCGTGCTTTGTTTCAGATGGAAATGCATGGTCTGCCATCTTGTCTGGGGCAGCATTTTTATGTGGGAAAGCGCACTTGCGGAATTCTGCGTGTCCTCTTTCGGTCCACGGCAAACGGAACTTTTTTCTTTATTGTTCGCTTGCCAATGCACAGATAACGCCTGTGAGACAGTATTAACGGAAGGCATAGGCCTCCTGACTGTGTCCTGATTCCGCAGGGCTCAGCAGCAGTGATGTACCAACACAAGCAATTTGTAATGTATGCCTTGAGTAGAAGGGAAAATTTGCAAAAGCATTTAGAATAAGCGTTCGTAAAATAATTCTATGCGGAGCACAATTCAAAAATATGGATCACATGGAAGAGAAAATGATCTTTACAAAATAAATATTATGTATAAAAATGCGAGACAAAATTGGAGACATGATATAAAACACAAAAAAGGCATACCAAGAACAAAAATGAGGCTCAGTTAGAAAAAAAAAAGGTCTAAGAGTAAGCATACTGTCTGCGAACGAATACAAGAGAGAATGCAACAACAAGAAGAAAAATGAGATCGGCTCATTTCGAATAGTTCAAACCAATGTGAAACACTTTTCCTTTACAATTTTGTTTGCTTTTTACACCAGGGGCAATTATTTTGCTCTAACGCAGCTATTTTTCTCCTTTTCAGGGGCTTCGGCAAGCAGGGATACCAATGCATTTGTAAGTATTTAGCACATTCATTGTCTTCTCACCCTTTAAATTTTAATAATTCCCGTGCATCAAGAACGAAACTTTGTTGTACGCTGAAAGTTATATCTTCACGCGGACGTAAAGAGGAGAAACTGTCTTACGTTTAGAGTAAAAAGAATGCCTTCGTGTCAGTTGTAAAGAAATACGGGATGCAGGGGAATTGTAGAAACGTGTGTTTACTTAGGCTGTTTCAGTATGTTAAACTATAGCCTCTATTTCGTCGCGTACCTAATGCACCCACTACACCAGTAACAAAAATTAGGAAATATTTGATTCGGCAGTGCCATGTATTTCCCCTCGTGTATGTGAACGCTCTTTCCAAATTGTCACTAATCTGTCGGAAAGAAGTGCTTTAGCTGAGCGAGTAAGTACAGCGAGGCAATGTTTTTAAGACGACTGCAAGCTTCATTTCGAATCAAATTACATAACCGAGCAATAAAATATAATAGCACGCCAGAAAAAAAAATGGCAACAACGCTCAGGATTTCTCTACAGAGATCAAGCCTGCAGAATTCATATCGAGAAAAAACGCGACACTTGGCCGAGAAATTTCGCGCGCAAACAATGAAGCTAGCGCGCAAGAAAGACTGAAATTTCTTTGCGAGAGCATTTACACTCGTTCTCCGCGCATCGGAGATAAATGTTGTTTTCTATCCAGTTCTAGAGCGGAGCTTTTTTTTCAGAAATCACAATAGTGAAATTCTTGGCCCCGACACGTACGCGATATATAGCGCTGGAAAACACACGACGCGGTATTTTTGTGTCATCCACTGCGCGGTGCCGACTGTGCTAAGCGGCCGTATAGCGAGCCTGTTTGCGCTGGCGCGCAAGCGGTGTGATATAACACGCAGCGGCTCCACGGACGCCAAGAACGCGGTGTTTACGCGAGTTCGCAGTGGTAGCTTTGCAGCAGGCCGTTTCGTAAAGGTCCCAGAAAAAAAAAAAAACTTTTTATTTCGAGGACAAAAACGCGGAAAGCGACAATAAAAACGACGGCACGCCGCCTGGGAAAACGGGGCCGCTGGTATGAAATGCTCGGAAGCCGAGAGAAAATTGTGCCAACAAGCGCAGTGGAGCACGAAAACGCTGCGAGCGACTCAATCTAACATTCTGCACCGGAGCAGAAGGAAGGGGACAGAGTCGGGGGAGGGAGGAAAAAATAGATTAGCCGCACTCTCCCTCTTGCCTTTCCTCCTCTCGCTTAATGCAGTTTGTTGAGTGGAGCCAAGAATTAGGCGAAACGAGGAGTAAATGAAAGCAAACAGTTGGTGGAAAAAGGGGGGAGGGGGGGCACACACTCTTTGACATTGAAATATGAGCGCACATCTTTTTCGGAGCGCATTCCAGCTCACTTGCTGCGCAAGAGTTTATTGTGTCGCTCATGCGACCGTTTCGATGCGAGAACAAATTGTGAACCGTTGGTGTGTATTAAATGGGGAGATTCCACTCCGCAGACGCTGTTTTGGAGCTCCCTAGAGTTTCGGAGTGGTGGGTAATATAGCTTCGCAATTTACTCGCCGTTAGTGGCTGGAGCTTTTCCTGACAGCATGGACTTTTGTTACGTTTGACTGAATTGAATTGTGGGCGACGTGTTGTAACTGTGTCGTGCTGTGTATTATATTATATAGCCACTCCTGATGTGCTTCTTGTTACTTATACGGGGAGGAGTAGCTGGCACCGCTATATGGAACCAGCATGTCCTTATATTCACATGCGCAGTAAAAATAAACATATCGTGGCGGGCGTCATACTCGTTTTGCATTGTCTCCGTTGATACGGTTCTTTTAAATTTCTCAGAAAAAGATAATGAGCAAGAAAGAAAGTCGGATTAACCATTCAACATGTTTCCCTGTACCGGTAAAGTACGACTTATATTGTCTTAATTAAGCAAATAATTATTCTCTTTCACCATCGGCGAGGTTCGAATAAAATTAATTCATTTGAAACAAATAGTTAAATTTTTTGCACTCAGGCTGTGCCCATGCTCTTAAATCATGAAACAAATCTCTCCACCCTTAAATGAACAGGTTGATTCGAAGCAATTAGTCAAAACCCGAGAACGTGTGTGTCGCTAGAGCTCTCACGCCAAAAGAGGAATAAAGACATCCGTGGCAAGACCATGTGGAGAAAAACTGCAATAACTAGTATAGTACCTCCAATATGATTCAATTTTCCTTTTTTTTATTCGTAGCATTCAATATGTGATTAAAAAAGCGCCATGAAAGTACTCTTCATGCACCCACAAAGCAGACTGACCAATTTAAATGAGAGATCTTTTCATCGGAAAAACGAAATAAATCAAAAACCGTAACTTTCAGTGCTGCCTATTCAGCGATGAAAGCATGGTCTTCATTCCCTGTAATCAACTTTCGAGCGCTACGTGCAATTAGAGGAAAAAGTGGACTGAGAAAATTGGACGCATTACATACGGGCACGGCTTCAACTCGAATGTCGCGCTTGTCGAGTCCCTCTATTGTGTATATTTAACAATTTAGCAGCGGGAGAAAGAAATGTAATCATTCTTTGGATGACTGAATTTTGGGTAAACGTATTAATATTGGAACCCGCAAAAGCTGAAGAGAACATATCTCCCCCCTTGGTTCAACAATGCGCAGTGTTTGCATTATCCTGTTAATGCCCTCGATCCAAAGGCCTTCTCATGCGCCTACCGCTACTCAGCCAGAGCTGATTGTGTTTTTTTTTTCTATATCAAGCAGTGCGAGAACTAAATATTCGTGGCTGCTGGAACAGACAGCCGCGTCTGTGCCTTGGGTTTTGGTAGCTATAAACTTAAAATATTTACAATGAGCCAACATCAGACCGGAGCAAAGTTTTGGTCGTCCAAATAAAAATCTTAAACCGACTTAAAACCCCGCCCTCAGGCAGCCCGGAAGAGGTACAACACATTCTTTTGTTTCCTCGCAAATTCAGGCGCAAATTCTGCGGAAGGAGACGCTTGAAAACACCTGCTGAAGGCGGGGCTGTTTTACGACCGACGTTAGGCTGTGCGCGGCCCTCGAAATATGTCTTTCTAAAAGCCGAACAAATAAACGTGTTGAAGAAAGGACTTTTTGTTTTCAATTTCTTTTCCTCTTTGTCTTACGGAGACAGGATAATTCTTTTGCTCGCTCGGAGTCGGGGAAGTCGCATAATCAGTTATGATACCCAGAACGGCCAACAATGGGCAGGGTCATGCCATCCTTACCAAGAACTCGAAGCTGTAACCGTGTTAGTTCAATGCATTTAGAGGTGATCCTTGAGGTGATTGATCTGTTTACAGTAGAGGTTACTTATTAACATCCACCTCAGCGCAACAAGAGAACTACAAAAATATGCAGTTATATAGCTGCGGGCTCTACAACTGTCCACGTGGTATCCCACTGCATACCAACGGTGGCAAGGAGCAAACTACACACAAGATAGCACATCGCCACGTGGTAGTTTTGTGATTTGTTAGTTCTTGTTTTCTTTCTCCGTTTTTTTTTTCTGCAGCTTTCCATGGATGTGCACAATTGCTGAAATATGTACAACTCAGTGCAGTGCAGTATGTATGCTGTAACCCATTAACGTATTTTAATTTCCTGTTATCTGTGTTTCTTGTTCCACTCCCCTCAATAATGCCCGCTTGGCCATGAGGGTATTTGAAATAAATAAATGAATAAATAAAATGTGGTCACTTCAGAGCAGTCATTTTGTGGTGATGTGCGCCATGAAAATTTAATTCGCACCAACGAGCTATAAGAACCAAAGCTCAGGTCCCCAGAAAGAGCCTTGGAAATGTGTCGGTGCTTGACACCGTTGTGTCGGCCAAGTGAAACAGTGCCACAGTTTTTATGACTCCCTCCGTACATATATAATATAAACTGTGCGCATAGGCTGCTCTGTTCGCCTGTGTGCCATGTTTCTTGTGCCACTTATGATTGGTAGGAACAAACTACCAGTCCATAGCCAGAGGAATATTGCACATTTCAGCGGCTAGGTATGCTGGGGGGGGGGGGAGGGGAGAGAGAGAGATAGAAAAGGAAGTAACGTTTACTCACGGTTCCCCGACCTGTGGACCTTTGCAAACAGGGCTCCCTGGGTGCTGCCATATTGTTCACTGGGCTGTCCTGAGCACCTCGCGCTAGCACGGTGGAAGTGACGGTGGAACCGGTTTCGGACAGTCCAGAGAGGAGGCGTTTCGACAACTCCCTCGCCCGACGCAAAGGTCCATACTGCTGAGTCACCATGGCCGATTCACACCACGTATGCTTCCGCGTGTTAGTGTCCTCACATGAAAACATTTGTCATACCCATAAATTCTGGACAAAAGCATTTGTGAACGGGAAAAAGTTCACGAACGCAATTTTTACATGTATTGTGAGATTTTACTATTACAATCAATACATCCACAAAGCCCCCGTCGGCAGGCTTGCATTTTTTGCTATTAACGTTCTTGCTATCGTCAAAACCGTTCCTCAGTGGTTTTCTATAGCAGTCTTAACTGCTCGATTCGAGCGATGGAAAAACTTTAAAAGAAAGATTTTGTCCTCGGAAGAATGGACATTTACCTTCATTTCGATAACAGAGCCTAGCTTTCCAATATTCAACATTTTTCTTCAAGAATAATGGACATGAAGGGGTGAAGCGTTAGAAGGAGTTTCGTTGCCTCTACGAGTTTCAATCCGAGACGGGAACATAACCGTTGGTGTTAATTTAGTTCACTTGCTGACCGTAACGACCTGTGCTATTTGTCAACGTTTTTGTGACCTTTTCAAATAAAGCTTGCTTTAGCTCTTAGTGCCCGAATTGTTCTATGACGCACTCTCGAAACTGCGGCAGGCCGTTTCATCCGTGTTGATCTTGCTAAAACCAGGCAAGCAATGATTTTGCAGCCACCACAGGCTGAACAGGACCAGCCCGCAGCTCACAGTAATTAAAATGAATTCGTTGGTCAAGCTACATCTGACACGTTTCTGGTACCACGGTCCTGGCATCACGGGGAAAGTCAAGCCCACGAACTTGAATACAACGCGCTTATAGGAAGCTGCCGGTGGGCACGGTGGAAAGGAAGAAATCGGCATCGTCGGGGAAGCCTGCTGCTTTTGTTTACTTGAAACCATAAGTAGCCGAAAGCCACTCTTTAAACTTCCTCGTCCGCTGTCATGACTACGTGCGAAAGGATTCACTAGACTAATAGCACTCTTATAGCACTGAAGGCTGTCCTGTGCGCGGGAAGGTTGCCCGCGCCGGATTCTAAATGGCGCCGATCATCACGAACGCACGTGAGGACAGTTTCAATCGACGGTCACGAAAAAGGCTGAGTAATGTACCCCCTTTGCCATAAGTAACCGAGCAACAGGTTTTTGCTCCTCAATCTTATAACGGAGCCTTTAAGGCACCCCTGAAGACCGAAAGGCGTGAGAACATCAGGACCAGGGTTCATCTTACTTTACGCAGATTCATAGCTAAAGTGCTGCCATAAGTGCTAAGCAACATGGATAAGAAACAAACCACCGTCGCCCCAGTTACTTTTGGCAAAGACGGCACGTCAACCTAGGAGTAGATTCATTGCAAGCCGCATAGGTGCAGCTGCGACCATCTCACGTCGCACTTCAAGAACGCATCAGAGAGATCACGGATGAAGCTCGACGGCTTGTTTTTAAATAGGTGTCTCAGACGATTGAAACCGCGAGACTACAAAAGGAGATGCTTCTTACCTGAACCAAACACGCGAAGCACGGAGGCACGACACATTGTTGGGTGCGAAGATTTGCAGTCCGAGAGAATTGAAATTTTGAAGCTAAAAGCTTCACTACGCTAGGTAAAGCAGTCATCGCGTAGGCCGGAGAATGACCTTGAACAACCTTCAGCCCAACCACGTTAGCCGTGTATGACCATATGTGGTACAGTCATGGTGTCGAACCCTTGACCCCTGACCTTGGCTAATGACCTTTACTTGGCCATTGACCTCTGACCTTTGGCACTGGGTGACCTTTGGGTTGACCATTCACCTTAAGAACATCAGATGGGGCGATGTGAAGCCACGTGGTCACATCCGATGGGGGCGTCCTAAGACCCTGTGATACCACGTCATAGCCACGTGGTCGTGTGGGTATGTGGAGAACGGCTGTCGCGAGCGTGTAGCGGAGCTTCCATGAACGAGCCTCAGACGCTTAGCAAGCGTGCTCGCTTGTCGCTGAATTCCAGGATTAGCCATGTCAAGCCACTGCCCATTTTTTTTTTAATTTGGAAACTTTAGAAAGGATCACCTAGTATATTGCTCCGCTTGAAGGCTGAGAGACGGCCGCCGCGCTGTGAGTTCAACCATCAGCTGGGCTGCATCAGGTAACGTAACGTGACTAATTAAAAAGCGTTCTTTTATGAGTGCCCGTCACAAGTACTTTGCTAGACGCACCAGAACGATCATTCCTCCCTTTCGTTGTCATGGCGACTGAGGTGGATGCTGACCTGGTCCCTTCCGACTTCCGCGAGGCATATTGCTACGCCCAACCGCAAATAATTACGCGAGCTGTGCCACAGCAGAGCGACGGCCACGCTATTGTGACATTCCTTGTGTGCTGCGAGGTTCCGCGTTCCACGGCGCGGCGTAGACGGAGACCCAGATGACAGCGGCATCATCAATTACCCAGCCATGCTCTTTGAGTGACGACCAGAACAACCGGACCCGCCGCCGCCGCCGCGGGGAAACAGGCTTTATCCTCCCCAATTTGCGTGGCCGTTCCAGGTGCGGCCCTCCCGGGCACATTCCAGGACAAGGGAGCTGTCAGCGGGCCAGAGCGCGCCGTACCACAGCCGACGCTATGCGCTACCGCGAAGACAACATTCTTTCCCTCCTTCCCCTTTCGACGTGGGCTATCGCCGGGAAGGCACCCACAGCTTCCCGCCGTGCCTCGTGAACAAAAGCGCATTCCCAGAAGGGCCGTGACGGACACCTGTCATGGCGGACAGGCAGTACTCGCCAAGAATGTGGAAAGACAGGCGCTAGTGAATTAGCTCCGAAGAGAGAGCCTGTGTATACTCTCACTTGAGAGAGAGTGGTGGCGTTTTTGTTGTTTATTTAGTTTGTATTGTTAACAGACTCTGGGTTCGAGGCTAAGCCCAACCCAAGGGGTGGTCCCCATCTCGCATGTTATTTTGGATTGGAGAATTGATGCTTTGGGCGGGCCACTGGAAATGACCGCCCTTAGTCCTTTGTTAATCAAGTGCTTAAAAGCACATGTAAACGGATGCAGTCCAGTCTGAGCTGGGGCTCCATGCTGAGCATGTAATGTGATGCTACTTAGGCACTAACCTGCCCGGTCGATGAGTAAAGTAGTGCAAAGTTTGTTCTTTTGTAAATTCAGTTCTGCTTTTCCAGTTTAACTCTCTGTATATGTATGTTGTAAAATTATGCTCTGCTGTCATCATCTACAAGCTCGCCTCCTGTTCATCTTCCAAGCCGAACGACACTAGAGGAAGGGTTTGTGAACCATCCTCGAAGAAACGGACGACTATTGAAATTCTACTGCATACACGCTCAGGACGACATCGTTCGCCAAGAGGGCCTTCAGCGCCGAAGCCCGTCGGCGTGCAGCTTCTGCCAGCAACCGCTCGAGCCCAACTCCGGAGCCACTCCATCGCCCCCATGAAGTCGTCGGCACGTAAGCTCGGAGGCCCCAGCCTCTGATGTATAACCTTAATCATGTGTAATTATTGAATATACCTGTTTGTTTAAACTGAGCCATACGGTGTCTCTTTGCCTCTCCGTCCCGTGTGGACCTGCGCATTATGGGGGTCATCACACTGGTGTCAGAAGTGGGGTCTCAAAAGCAAATGTCCTCTGAATGCTGTGACATTCATGACTTCAAAATTGTAATCAAAAGGGAATCACGGGACTGATTGTGGGACTTTTACCCCCATTTGAGAGGCTTGAGGCACTGGAGGGCTTAAAAAAAAATGACTGTATCTGAGGGAGCTCCCACTCCACAGCCGTCGCTCGGAGCAAGCATGCTGGCATTAGGAAGCGTCATTCCGACGTTTACGGGAGATAAGACAGGGGTTCCAATCTGCGATTTCTTTTCCATGCTAGAAGAGATTGGGAAAATGGGGGGATGGTCCGATGCTCAAATGCTGGGAATGGCGAGGTGTAAGATGGCAGGAGCTGCTCATGATTTTGCATGGCGAGACGAAAAAGTAAAATCCACAAAATCATTTGCGGAATTTAAGAAGCTCGCGTTTGAGCATTTTGACACTGAACCACGTCACGTGCGAGTACAGAGGTTCCGTGACGCCGGACAGATGGTAGGGGAGGACGTGCGAACGTTTGCGTCGCGGCTTCAGCGCTTAGCGCGCGATACGTTAAGCAGGGAGGAGGAAGGAGACCAGCTTAAGAAGAAATACGCGGAGGATATACTTAAAGAGGAAATGACCGCTTTGTTCGTGGCTGGTCTGCAAGACCCCGTGCGCCGGTTCGTGCTCTCGCGCAAGCCGAGCAATTTCGACCAAGCCGTGGAGGCCGCATTGGATGAGGAACAAAATGAGGCGTTAACGACAGCCGCAGCGAGAGTACGCGTCATAGAGAGAGCGGTGCTCAACCCTGAGGTTGCTCTCTTGACAGAGCGGTTAGATCGCTTAGAACAGCTGCTATCTCAGCAGGTAGAATGCCAGGTTGAAGCGCGCGCTCAACAGCGCCCATTCGCTGGAAACCGGAGACCGCCACAAAGCTACAGGCGCGGTATGCGAGATTTTGAAGAAATCGTATGCTTCGCTTGCCAGGGTCGCGGACACATCGCCAGGTTCTGCCAAAACGTGCGCCGTGGGGAGCCACAAAGAGAAGCAGGCGAGACACGCCCTAAGCAAGCCTACAGCGGGGCTCCAGATACCGGGACAAAAAACTAGTTAGTCCTCCCCAGCCTGAGGAGCGTGGGGAGGGAGCAGTAGATGATGAGGTGGTGGTAGTTTGTGTGGCCGACGAGGCATGCCCTGTTGTGCGTTGCAAGTTAAATGGTTGTTGCATGGAATTGTTGATAGATACGGGGTCAAAGGTGACATTGCTTAAGGAGAGCAGTTTTAACACGCTTCGAAGGAAGGGGGACCGCGAGGTGTTGGAAGCGTCTGGTGGTATGGCAACCAAATTTGTAGGCATAACGGGGGATCCTCTTGGCATAAGTGGACTCTACCGGTTACACTTCTCTCTCGGCGGAATTGCATTGGAGCACCCCTGCTACGTATGCCCGGACACGGTGTCTCTGCCAAACGGAGTGTCAGGTATATTAGGGCAGGATTTTTTGAGAAAAGGGAAGGTAGTAGTCTCATTCTCTGAGGAAGAGGTTAATGCGGGCGGCTCAAAAGTTCCGTTTTTGAACAGGAGAGGGGCTGAGATTCGCATTACCGATATTGACACCCGTCAAACAGTGGGATCATTGGAGAAGGTATATTCGCGGGTTGCCGTCCGGCTGGTCGAGGAGGCGGTCGTCCTTCCTTGGTCGGAGCACATTTTGTACGCGTTTGTGCCTTCAGATGTAGAGAGCGGCGCCGTGGGAGTGCTTGAGCCGGTCGACTCTCTCAGCAATGGCCTGAAGGCAGCCGCGTGCCTCGTGACAGTTAATGACGCCCACAGAGTGCCCCTACGGGTGGTTAACTGTAGCCAGCAGCCACTGAGCCTTCCCAAGAACAAAACATTGGCTTTCTTCACCTCTGCGATAGAGCAACGTGAGCCCACCGATACGGTACTCGCAACTGTAGAGCATGCTAGTCCTTCGGCTGCTCCAAAGGTGTCGTTCGATCTTTCTCACGTAAAATCCAGGGAGAGGGAGGCTCTGGCTGGTTTGCTGAACGACTACTCGGAGGTATTCGCCGCGTCCAACCTGGATTTGGGCTGCTGTGGCGTTATAAAGCACAGGATAGAAACCGGCACTTCATCGCCCGTTTACCAGCGTGCGTACAGGATTCCTTACTCCCAACGTGAGGAGATGGAGCGGCAGGTGCAGGACCTGATTGATCGCGGCATTGTCGAACACTCAAAGTCACCCTGGGGAGCACCAGCACTATTGGTGGAAAAGCCAGATGGCTCGTATCGATTGGTAGTGGACTACCGCAAACTAAATGCCGTAACTCGCATCGATCCATACCCCATCCCCAATATACAGGAGACGCTTTCTCAGCTGGGCTCTGCCAGGTACTTCACGGTAGTGGACATGGCGGCGGGATTCTGGCAGATAGCAATGGATCCGGCAGATGCCGAGAAAACGGCATTCAACACGCCCTCAGGGCACTATGAATGGAAAAGAATGCCGATGGGTCTGGCCAACAGCCCTGCTGTCTGGCAGAGAACCGCTGATGTTATCCTGGCAGGTCTTCTGGGGAGGCTGTGCTTCGTGTATATGGATGACATTATCATATACAGTGACAGTTTTGAGAACCATTTGCGCGATATTGAGCAGGTTTTGGTGCGACTAAGAGGAGCGGGTCTCAAGCTGAAGCCCTCTAAGTGCCAATTCCTCAAAAACGAGGTGAAGTACCTCGGGCACGTTGTTTCAGCTGACGGCGTGCGACCGGACCCTGAGAAACTAAGGTGTGTCTCGGATTTTCCATCCCCGACTAGCGTCCGCCAGGTCCGGCAGTTTCTCGGCCTGATCGGTTACTACCGAAGGCACATAGAGGAGTTCGCCAAGCTCGCTAAGCCGCTCACCGCCTTAACAGCCAAAAATGTCGCCTTTCGCTGGGACGAAAACGCGGAGAATTCTTTTGGGGCCCTGAAAAGGAAGCTAATGAGTGCACCGCTGTTGCGCCACCCGGATTTTAATTTGCCCTTCGTTATGGCCACAGATGCGTCAAAGTTCGCAGTTGGTGCCGTGCTATCTCAGGTTATCGAGGGCAAAGAACATCCCGTTGCTTTTGCTAGCCGACAGCTGAGCCCCACAGAGCAAAAGTACGGAGCTACGGAAAGGGAGTGCCTCGCCGTTGTCTGGGCAGTAAAGCACTTCAGATGCTACCTTTACGGCCGCAAATTCAAGCTAGTCACAGACTGCCATCCTCTGAAATGGGTGATGAGTGTCAGGGACCCTAGCTCGCGACTCGCTAGATGGAATCTACACCTGCAGGAATACTGCTTTGAAGTTGAGCACAAGTCAGGAAAGACACATCTGAATGCTGATGCACTCAGCCGCACAGCTGCCGTGGCAGCTATAGATGAGTTTGTCCCCGTAGTCGACCCCGCCGAATTACGCACAGAGCAGTGCAAAGATCCTGACCTGAAGCGAATAATCGAAAGCTTAGAGGGCGCACCGTCTCACCCCGAACAGCTAGGTTATTTCATTGACAAAGACGGCACCCTGTGTCGGCGCACGAGGCCAACCAGGAAAGGGAGACCAGAGAAAACCGCTTGGGAGAGAGTCGTCATACCTCGGTCGTGGACAGAAAGGGTTCTTCGCGAGTTTCACGATGCGCCATGCGCCGGTCATTTTGGCGTAGCGAAGACACGCAGGCGTGTGGAGCGTTTGTACTTTTGGAGTGGCATGCGACAGGATGTTAGAGACTACTGTGCGAAGTGTCATTCCTGTCTCGAAAGAAAAACACCCAAGGGACGAAGACCAGCTCCAATTCAGCCGTTCTCTGAGGTTTCGGCTCCCTTCGAGCGGACAGGTATGGACATAATGGGCCCATTGCCCACGACCACTTCCGGAAACAAGTACATTTTAGTATTTGTCGATCACCTTTCAAAATACGCGGAAGCGGTAGCACTCCCAGATCAGAAGGCAGACACGGTTGCAAGAGCATTTGTCGAACACATCGTGCTCCGACATGGACCCCCGAGGCAACTCTTGACAGATCGGGGAACGAACTTCGTGTCGCAGCTAATGAGGAGAGTTTGCGAGCTGCTTAAGATCGCTAAGAAGCAGACAACACCGTACCATCCGGCTTGCAACGGCGCGGTGGAGCGACTGAACCAAACCGTGGCCGGGTTCCTGTCGCATTTTGTTTCGCGCGACCAGCGGGACTGGGACTTGTGGCTCCCGTATGCAATGTTTGCCTACAATTCCGCAGCACACGAGAGCACGGGCGAATCGCCATTCTTTCTTCTCTACGGCCGAGACCCGGACCAGCCTAGTGAAGTGCCAGAGGGCCCCCGTCGTGTCCCATACGCTTCACTGGACGACTATAAGGTTGAGCTAGAATCGCGCTTGCAAGTGGCGAGGGACATCGCAAAGGAGTCCTTAAAGAAAGCGGCGAAGCGCAGGAAGGAGGTGCACGATCGCAGTGCTAGAGACGCGCCGTTTAATGTGGGGGACAGCGTGTACATTGAAAACTGCCAAAGGCAGATTGGGCTAGCTCGTAAGTTCCAGACGAAGTGGAGAGGACCGTGCGAGGTTGTCGAGAAGCTTTCTCCGGTAAACTTCAGAGTCCGAGACGTGAACCGGCGTTTGATAAGGATACACGCAAATCGCCTCAAGTCGGCACCGGTTCAGTATTCACGAAATGAGGAAAGGGAAAGCGCGGATTTTGATGGGGACAGAAGTGAAGCGGAGCGCGCAGATAGTTCGCAAGAAACGCCCTCTCCTGCATTTGTTCGGCAGGCGCCCGAGGTGACGGCCGGAATGCCACCGGATTTACTTCATGCATTGCTAGAAGAAGAAGCGCGCGAGGTTGCCGCGCAGATAACGCCAGGAGAGGCTCCTGCCACGAGCCCTCGCGAGTCCCAAAGCAGACAAAGGGGCACAGACTTACTTAGTATGACTCATGAAGGCCGATATCCGCTGCGAAATCGGAAAGCTAAGTCGGACTAATGGCGTAAACAGAGCGGAGTTGTGAACTGGTTAGAATTGTGTAATGCCGCAGCTCATAACATTGCTATGTGCTTATGTGTTAAGTTATCGGAGTTGGTAGTTAAACCTTTCTGTCATTAAGTAACACCTTCACAGGAGAGCATGCGGAGCGCATGCAGAACCTGCCCTACTTCCTTTCGTTATCTATATTTTTGTCTGTGCCGTGATCGTGCTAGAAGTGGGAGCTCCTTTATAACTGTGGTAAATTTATTTCGTCCAGTTTGGACTAGAAAGGAGAGGCTTGGGTGCTGAGTTTCATGTTTATCTGTAAAAGAAGATCAGTGCTGCCCCTGGAGACGCCAGTTATGACAGCGGAGGCATATGGTGTTGTGCAGTGGTGTTGAGTGCAGCGAAAAGTGTTTTGTCGGAC